>JAXMNL010000162.1:105588-119054 GCA_035128595.1 Eptatretus atami | reverse complement strand
GACCGCCGCCCTCACCGATCGCCGCCTCACGACCGCCGCCCCTCACGAATCGCCGCCCTCACCGACCCCGCCTCACCGACCGCGCCCTCACCGACCGCCGTCCTCACCGATGCGCCGTCCTCACCGACCGCGTTCCTCACCCGATCGCCGTCCTCACCGACCGTGGGTTCGCAGATGGATTTCCAGATGGGCCTGCGAGGGTCGTTGGAGAGTGTGCCGACCCGAGGGGGAAGTGCTCAGATTGAGCGAGGAAAGTCGAACGGAGGATCGATCCCTGTAACTGACGTATGGACGTGGATGAAGGAACGGCGGAAGAGGTTCAACAAGATGGAGCTGGACGTCCGGGACAGCAGGGACCTCTGGAACACCCCCCAGTGGAAGGTTGTCCCGTGAATGGCTTCCTTTGGACGCGTTCTCCGTGAGTTCGGTTTAAAAAACCCTGACGATGTTCCCGGACGGACCGCGGTCACGAGGGTCGCACAATCGTGATCGGCGCAGAACGAGGGAGAGAGAGAACCTCCGATCGGGCTCCAGTTCGGGATCCAAAGTCCTTCTCCAACCATGCGACTCCGGGTACATTCCCATGTGGGACACGGGGAGTGGAGAGCTACATCTCATGTGGGACACGGGAGTGAGAGTACATCCCATGTGGACACTGGGGAGTCAGACTACATCTCATGTGGACACGGGGAGTCGAGTAATTTATGTGGAACACGGGGAGTCAAGTACATCCATGTGGACAACGGGGGTCAGAGTACATCTCTGTGGACAGGGAGTCAGAGTACATCTTATGTAGGACATTGGGGAGTCAGAGTAGCATCTCATGTGGACACGGGGAGTCAGAGTACATCTCATGTGGACACGGGGAGTCAGAGTACATCTCATGTGTACACGGGGTCAGAGTACATCTCATGTGGACATGGGGAGTCAGAGTACATCTTTGTGTGGACACGGGAGTCAGATGTACATTCTCATAGTGGACACTGGGGAGTCAGAGTACATCTCGTTGACACGGGGAGTCAGAGTACATTCTTCGTGTGGACACAGGAGTCAGAGTTACATCTTTCATGTGGACACGGGGAGTCAGAGTAACATCTCATGTGGACATGGGGGCGTCAGAGTACATTCTCGTGTGGACACGGGGAGTCAGAGTACATCTCGTGTGGACACGGGGAGTTCAGAATACATCTCTGTGGACACGGGAGGTCAGAGTGCATCCAGTGTGGGACCGGGGAGTCAGAGTACATTCATGTGGACACGGCGGAGTCAGACTACATCTCGTGTGGACCACCGGGGAGTCAGAGTGCCATCTCGTGGTGGACACGGGAGTCAAGTACATCTCTGTGCGAACGGGAGTCAGCGTACTTCTGCCGTGTTGCGACACGGCGAGTCGAGTACATCTCGTGTGGACACGGCGACGTCCGAGTACATCTCGTATGGACCACGGCGAGTCCGAGTACATCTCGTGTGGACACGGGGAGGCGAGTACATCTCGTATGGACACGGGAATCAGAGTACATCTCCCGCCCATGGACACGGAGTCCAAGGTCTTCTCATGTGGATACGGGGAGTCAGAGTACATCTCATGTGACACGGGTGGAGAGTAGAGTATTCTCATGTGGATACGAGGGAGTCAGATTACTTCTGGTGGGCATGGAGTTCAGAGTACATCTCGTGTGGAACGGCCGAGTCCCTTGATGCTGACATGAACCCTTAGCGGGGGTATGGCACATTCAGGGAACATGTTCCTCATGTTCCAAGGACAGAAACGGTTCAGTGTTTGGGTGTGTCATGTTTTGGGTTGTGTTAATGTTTGGGTTGTCAGTGGTTTGGGTTGTCAAGTTTGGGTGTCATTGTTTGGTGTGTCAATGTTTGAGTGTATCGGTGTTTGCTGGTATCCAGTGTTTAGGGTTGTCAGTGTTGGGTGGTGTCAATGTTTGAGTGTATCGGCTGTTCTGCTGGTTATCAGTGTTTGGAGGTGTGTTCAGGTGTTTGGGTGTGTCGTATTTGCGTGTGTCAGTGTTTGGGTGTTGTCCAATGTTTGAGTGTATGGTGTTGCTAGCAGTATTTCAGTGTATAGGGTGTGTCAGTGTTTGGGTGTGTCAGTGTTTGAGGTGTATCAGTGTTTGCTTGGTACGGTGGTTGGGTGTGTCAGGTGTTTGGTGTGTCATTGTTTGATGTGTAATTGTGTTTGCTGGTATCATGTTTGGGTGTGTCGGTATGCTTTGGTGTATCAGATGTTTGGGTGTGTTCAATGTTGAGTGTATCGGTGTTTGCTGGTTCAGTTTTTGGTGTGTGTCAGTGTTGGGTTGTGTTCAATGTTTGAGTGTATCTGTGTTTTGGGTGTTATCAGTGTTTGGGGTGTTGTATGTTTGAGTGTATCGGTGTATTGCTGGTATCAGTGTTCGGTTGTATCGGGTGTTTGTGGATTTGAGTTTTTGGTTTGGTGTGTGATTTGTTTTTTGCTTTTTCGTTTTGGGGTGGTGTCTGTTTCTGTGTTATGGGGCGGGTGTTGTTTGGTATTTGGCTGTTTTATCGGTGTTTCTGAGTGTATCTGTGTTTGTGTATCATGTTTGAGTGTTCGGTGTTTTGCTGGTTTGAGTTGTTTGGGGTGTATCGGTTGTCTTGAGTGTATTCTGGTGTTTCGGTTTGTAGCGGTGTTGGGCGTGTATCAGTGTTTGAGTGTGTTAAGTTTGGGTGTGTCAGTGTTTGGGTGTGTCAATGTGGGTGTGTCAATGTTTGGGTTTCAATGTTTGAGTGTAGGGTGTTCCTGGATCAGGTTTGGTGTATCAGGTTGGCGTGTGTCAGTGTTTGGGTGTGTCAATGTTTTGAGTGTAATCGGTGTTTGCTGGTAATCAGTGTTTGGGTGTGTCTAGTGTTATTGGGTTGTCAATGTTTGAGTATATCGGTGTTTGCTTCGGTATCAGGTGGTTGGGATGTGTCACTGAGTGTTTGGGTGTGTCAAATGTTTGAGTGTATCGTGTTTGTGTATCAGTGTTTGGGTGTTGCGATGCTTTGGTGTATCAATTTGGGTGTATCAGTGTTGTTGGGTGTATTGGTGTTTGGTGTCATCCAGTGTATTGGAGTGTCAGTGTTTGGGTGTGTTTCAATGTTTGAGTGTATGGTGTTTGCTGTATCAGTGTTTGGGTGCTGTCAGTGTTTGGTGTGTGTCAATGTGAGTGTTATCTGTGGTTGGGTGTAATCAGTGTGTGGTGTGTGCAATGTTGAGGTGTATCGGTGTTTGGCTGGTATCAGTGTTGGGTTGTATCGGTGTTTTGCTGGTTTGAGTTTGGTGTATCGGTTTTGAGTATCTGTTGTTTGGGTATCGGTTGTTTGGTGTATCGGTGTTGGTTTATGGTGTTTGGGGTGTATCAGTGTTTGGGTGCTGCAGTGTTTGGGTGTGTCAATGTTGAGTGTATCGTGTTTTGCTGAGTATTCAGTTGTTGGGTGTGTGTCAGTGTTTGGGTGTGTCAATGTATTTGAGTTGTATTGGTGTTTTGCTGGTATCAGTGTATTGGGTGTATCTGTGTTTGGGTGTCTAGGTGTGAGTGTATCTGTGTTGGGTGTATCAGTGTTTGAGTGTATCGGTTGTTTGCTGGTTTGAGGTGTTTGGGTGTACGGTGTCTTGAGTGTATCTGTGTTTTGGTGTATCGGTGTTTGGTTATCAGGTTTGAGTGGTTACTGTTTGGGCTGGGTCAGTGTTTGGGTGTGCTCAATGTTTGGGCTGTGCATTGTTTGGGTGTGTCAATGTTTGAGTGTATCGTGTGTTTGGCTGGTATCAGTGTTTGGTGTGTCAGTGTTTGGGATGTGTCTGTGGGTGTGTCAGTGTTTGGATGTGTCAATGTTGAGTGTATTCAGTGTTTGCTGGTATTTCAGTTGTTTGGGTGTGTGTCAGTGTTTGGGTGTGTAATGTTTGAGTATATCGGTGTTTGCTGATCGGTTGGTTGGGTGTGTCAGTGTTGGGCTGATGTCAATGTTTGATGTGTATCGTGTTTGCCTGCTATCAGTGTTTGGTGTGTCGGTGCTTTGGTGTCATCAATGTTTGGGTGTTTCGCTGTTTGGGTGTATTGGGTGTCTTGGGTGTATTCAGTGTTCTTGGTGTGATCAGTGTTTGGTGTGTCATGTTGAGTGTTATCCGGTGTTTGCTGGTATCAGCTGTGTGGGTGTGTTCAGTGTTTGAGTTGTCAATGTTTGAGGTGTATGGTGTATTGCTGGGGTTATCAGTTTTGGGTGTATCTGTGTTTGATGCTATCGGATGTTGGAGTGTATCTGTGTTGGGTGTATCAGTGTTTGGGTGTGTCAAATTGCTTTTTCTTGGGAGCGGGGTGTATCGGTGTTTGCTGGGTATCCACACCAATGATGTGGATTTTCTAAACCCACAGTATTGTGATCGTTCTCCTCCTGAAGGTTCTAACTGGCCGATTTGTGGAATCCTATTTGACTTCAGGCAGAGTTTAACGTTTTGTTCGATTTGGTTATAAAATCCTACAAAAACCCTATCGACACTGATAAAACTGATGTCCACACAAGTCTTCTTGTTGAACATTTATTTTCAATGATACACCATACACTTCTCACCCTCGCTACATATGAACTTAAGCATCCCCATCGATTGCATATATTATTTTGTTTCTATTTAATTTATTCTACTTTATTAACAGTTAGACCAACCCGATTCAATTTCACTTCTACATCACATCAGAGAGTTTTATTCTAACTTGGTACTTGGTCAGTTCCAAGGAGTACAAGCCACTGAGATGCCATACATCCTCACGTGCTTACACTGGTTATATTTACATTCAAAACTTTTTTATCTTTCATGAGAGAGAGGTTGGGGATATTCACCCAGACTGTAGACGTGTCCTTTAGACGAAAAAGCCACTTCGTACATTTATTCAGCTCGGTCACTCTTGCTCCAGAACAACACATTTCTTATTCATTAGGGCCTAAAAGTTCTTTCCATGGGAAGGACAGCCAATTTCACTCGCAGCAGTAAAAGTTACATTTCGTAGGACTCCAATTTGTTACAATTTAAAATACATTAATATAAATTTTTCCCCCGCTCCCCCGGTTTTTTTTTTTAGGAAAATTTGATAATTTTTCTTAACATGATTACCATGGTCCCATTTCCTGAAGAGAAAAAGATTTTCCATTACTCAAGGTTCAATCAATAATGGCAGCGAGGTCATATCAGAAAAAATGAGTGAGTTCCATTTAATTTATGGCTGTCATCAGCATGTGTCCACACATTGAAAAACATGCTTATCGAATCTGAGATGCAGGTCAGGGTGTGGATTAGAGCAGCACCCAAGGGGAAACACAATCGAAGCACTCCTTGGTGAGGAGAAGGTAGATGTGGGCAAGTACAATGTTTGGGCCGGAACTGGGTATGAAGGAGCGGCAGTGTGGGAACCCAGGCCTGTCGTACATATGAAGCAAACCACAGCAAGTTCTATGAATGTATTTGCAGAGCGCATCGAGAGTGTGCTGAGAACATTCCTTCCACGCAGACCAAGCACAACGCCGAACGTTAAGACTTTGCTCAACCTTCTCCTCAGTGGGTTTTTTTTCTTTCTTTTCCACCATTGCTCCATCTTATCTCCTTCAAGAGGGGCTATGTATATGTGTTGATGCTCAATCACCCCAACATCTGGGTCTCCCATCGTCCAATCTTTGTTTAGAACAAAATGTACATTTCATCGTTAATGCATTCAACACTCCGAAACAAACAAAGCATCAATTAAACAAATCAATAAACGTCTGGCTCAGGTATTCAATAAGACTAACAAGGTTCTTATAGAAGCCATTTAACTTGCATTATTATGTCATATCATATTTTAATCCCTTCTGTTATTTCCCAAAACAACATGATAAATATACAGGAATTCCAGTTGTACTATACTCAAACATCCATCTCATTTGCTATTTCCACGACATTTTAAATCTCTGACATTCTCCATTCTGTCCAACTTCTCTCTCCCAAAACACAAACATGCTGCCATTTTTCCCAACTTCACATTACACAAACCATCTATCCCACTTCCTCTGACTCTTCTTCAATTACGCATCCATTTTCCTTATCAAAACAACATAAAATCATTTTAAACAGTTGTACAAAAATTGTCAAAATCCACTTGTCCAAATCTGTTATCAAGCAAATATCATTTAATTGCAGCTCAACAATCTGTCTACACATGCAGCTCGACCCTCCCCTGATTTTATCCCAGTTTGGAAAGCATTTAAACTTCAGTACAATAAACAATCCGAATCTCTTCTCAAACAAACTTTTGTCAAAACAAAAAATATTTCCTTTAAAATCCATAAAATCAAAAATAAAATCTTCAGTATCTTATCCAATAAATCATGAATTTACCTTGACTGAATCGATCAAAGGGTTACACTGCGGTTGATTGCATCCTTACCAGCACAAGTTCAGGGCAACCTAACATTCGCAGACGAATAAAACAATATTTCAACGTCCATCCGAGGGAACATCTATTATCTGTTTGAATGCCCCACGTGCTCACATCATCAAATCAATTTTAAATTATTCCAAAATTCATGTTTCTACATTTAATCAAAATCTTCGAAAAACATTTCTGACACGTTCCTCAGAGCTTGCCAGCACTTAACCGCGGGTTGTAATTACAAATATCACAATGCCAGCGAGAGCTCACCTCCCAAGACTTCACCGTTTCCGAATACAGCTATATCACATTCACAATTTTAATTCTCACAATTATTCAAAATCCCTATCGGCTTTGGGTTAAAATAAAACTTCATCACTTTTCCCATGCGATTCACTTTAACATTCAGGTAGATAGCGGGTGCGCCACAAACACCAAGGAACATAGGAACAGGAAATTCCTCCACATCCAGTTGGAGAGAAAAGGGAAAACTCTGCAGCAAATCCACCAGTTTTGCATTCTCTGTCATGGCTTCAACACGTACAACTAAACGCATTGCATATCATAGGACTCGCGTGTGATCACGTGACAATTTACCAATCACATTTCTATCTCATCCTTCTGAATCTGCATATGATCGAATTTCAACACCTAAGCAAAAGGCTCGAACACAGACTCAGTGTTAAAGACATATCACCCCCCACAGATCTAGTGGGGGGGGTCTCACACAGTGTAGCTTGCGACCTTCGCGTATGGAACCACAATCCCAAGAATGATACATCCATTTCAAAACAGATCCACAGCTCAACTCCGCACGAGTAAATATCGTCAAAATCCCAACAGGAACGTTTTCATTTCAGGAATTATTGGACTCGCACAAGTTTATTTTTCTATCTAGTAAACCACATGCATCTCAATGCAAACCACCAGCCACGGCTCCCAGACCGGTTATCATCCTGCATCCTACAAAACGTTTCGGCAAATTCATTGCATTTACCAAACTGTAAAAACCTCCACACAATATAATATACAACCTCACTGCAACAACTTCAGTGAGTTCAATGAACAAAAAGGTAAACTCTTATAACTCTTACAAACAGGTAAACTTATAATATTATCTATTTTAACCCTATCTCGGCCTCTCAGCCATTTTACCGGCCTCTCTCTCTCAACCGGTCCGTATCCATATGCAAACATGTGGCATGTCAAAATTTATAGTTCGACTTTCCCACATTTGGGAATCGCCAGGGGTCACACCTTCCCTCCTGAAGTGCAATGGGTAGGCCTTGCCCTGAGAATACCGCCTTACCTATTGATGGGGTATCTCTCCAAATTCAGGTATCAATGCAAACATATTATCTCACGCGTTCCTATGCGCGGTCTTGGCATGTCACTTCGTTCATGCTCATTCATCTGACTCCCTTCCTCTCAGCCACTTTTGTAAAAACAACTTACAGTACTATCGTTTTACTTTAAACGGCCCCCTCGCCGGATCCTTCTCTCAATAAAATATCTGACAATGAATTTGTTCGAATGCTGTTTACCTGCTGGATAGCTGCTCCCCTTACCTTCGCTCACACTGTCGTTCTCAGGCACTGCCTCGCGCAGATTAAGGCACCTCGTCACGGAAGCACCGCACCAACGTCGCGTTCCGAATCCGAGTCACGCACCACTGATGTGGATTTTCTAAACCCACGTATTGTGATCGTTGTCCTCCTGAAGGGATTTCTAATTGGCCGATTGTGGAATTCCTATTTGACTTCAGGCAGAGTTAACGTTTGTTCATTTGGTTATTAAAATCCTACAACAAACCCTACGACACTGATAAAACTTGATGTCCACACAATCCTTCCTTGTGAAACAAATTATATTTCTAATGATACACCAAACACTTCTTCACCCTCGTAACCAATGAACTTAAGAATCCCCATCGATGCAATATTATTTGTTTCTATTTAATTATTCTTACTTTATTAACAGTTAGGACAAACCGATTCAATTTCACTTCTACATCACAATCAGAGAGTTTTATCTAACTTGGTACTTGGTCAGTTCAAGGAGTACCAAGCCACTTGCAGATGCATACATCCTCACGTGCTTACACTGGTATAATTACCATTTCAAAATATTTTTATACTTTCATGAGAGAGAGGTTGGGATATCACCCAGACTGAGCGGCCCAGACTGAAAAGCCATCGTACATTTTCAGCCCGGGTCATCCGCTCCAGAGCGAAACCATCATTCTATATTCATTTAGGGCAAAAGACTTTTGGCCAGAAAGGACAGCATTCAACTTGCCAGCATAAAAGTTAATTTCTGAGACTCCATTGTTACATTTAAATAGATTAATATAAATTTTCCCCCACAGGTGTATCGGTGGTTGGTGTATTCAGTGTGAGGGTCAGGGTGCAATGTGGGGCAGGTGTGTCAATGTTTGAGTGTATCGGTGTTTGCCTGGTATCAAGTGTTTTGGTGTGTCAGGTGTTTGGGTGTTCAAGTGTTTGGGTGTGTCAGGTTTGGGTGTGTCACATGTTGAGTGTTGTATCAGTGTTTGCTTGGTATCAGTGTTTGGGTGTGTCAGTGTTTGGTTGTTCATGTTTGAGTATATCGGTGTTTGCTGGGTATCGGTGCGTTGGGTGTGTCAGTGTTTGGGTGTGTCAATGTTTGAGTGATATCGTGTTTGCTGGTAATCAGTTGTTGGGTGTGTGCGGTCTTTGGGTGTATTCAATGTTTGGGTTTCGGGTTTGGGTGTATTGGTGTTTGGGTTATCAGTTGTTGGCTGTGTCAGTGTTTGGTGTGTCATGTTTGAGTGTATCGGTCCTGTTTGTGCGGTATCAGTGTTTGGGTGTGTCAGGTGTTTGGGATGTGTCCAATGTTTGAGTTATTGTGTTTGCTGGATATCAGTGTTTGGGTGTATCTGTGTGTTTGGATGTATCGGTGTTTGAGTGTATCGTTTTGGGTGTATCAGTGTTTGGGTGTGTCAATGTTTGAGGTGATCGGTGTATTTGCTTGGTATCGTAGTTCGGGTTTGTATCGGTGTTTGGTGTATCAGGTGTTTGCTGGGTTTGATGTGGGTGTATCGGTGTTTGAGTTATCTGTGTTTGGGTGTATCGGTGTTTGGGTGTATCCGGTGTTTGCTGGTTGGATTGTTTGGGTAATCGGTGTTTGACGGATCTTGTGTTTGGGTGTATCGGTGTTTGGGGTGTATTCAGTAATTTGAGTGTATCTGTGTTTGTGAGTGACGTTATAGCTCGGTTGGCTCTGCGTTTGCTGTGAAGCGAAGTTGCTGCTCCCAAGTTTCCCTCTCGATGAAAATGAAAATCCAATCTCTTTGTTTGCAGATGACATGGAACACAAAATGGGAGGCCAAGACTGAAGAAGCCGTGAGTTCGGCCGACGATGTGTCCCTCTTGATGTCTTCTTTTCTTTAAATGTCAGCTCATGCGGAACCACGTGTCCAGCCTTAGTCAATTCTCTGACCAATTAATGTCATCCTACCTATCGTGTGTCACGGCTCCATCCGAGTGATCCACTACTCGTGTTCAAATTTATCCATAATTATATGACGTGAAAATAGATATGAAATCATGCGCTCGTGTTTTAAGAAACAGGATTGATGTTTTAAAATTATTACATTATTTACTTTATTACGTACACCCACGCATTGTCTTATACTCATTGATATATTAAAAGAGGAGAGATGCGATGTATCAATGATAGTTCGTCGGGGTGGGAATGATAAATTATCTTGGGGATTGTTTGGGATATCACCTTACTTACCTTCAGTAGATTCTCTCGAGGTATTGTGACGGTTGTGAGGAGTGCGGGAGGTGTCAGTGACGATTCGTGACGTATTGAGGTGTTATCACGTAAGAAATGCCAGCTCGGCTGTTGGGATCAGAAAATAGAACCTTTTTGATATTTATTTTTCCTTTCCCTTTCAGTTCCCCCCCCCCCAAATCTCACTTGACTCCACACAGCATTTTACTGATGTGTTGCCAACCACGACTGTGTGAAGGACTCGACCCTTCCGTTCTGGCAGGAAAGGATAGAAGAGAGAGGATTAAGCAAGGAAATTATTTTTATCTTGATTTGGAATTGAAATTCCAGGTTGGGTATTTGTCATCGCAGCCACCGATCCCTCTCCTATTTTGACTTCTCGGCCAAACGCTGGGCCGAACGCGGAGGCTGATACTGGGCAGCAAACGTTCCACTCTGACCGGTACTCCGGTAATGGCGATTGCAAGCTCGTTCCGCTCCTAGACTTTAAGTCTGTCAAAATGGCCAACTTGGCAAAAAAAAAATTCAAACATCTTCACCAGACCCACAGTTAGCAAGCTTACCAATTTGGTTTACAGCTTAGGCCAGGGAAGGGAATTAAATTCGTGGAGGTCATTCCAAGTACCCGTCACCGGAAGTGTGTCAAAATGGCGCTTTGTCAATTTTGGAAAAATCGTGTAACATCCCATTTAAATAAAAATCTTCTTCTCCAGACTCACAGTCAGAATGCGACCCAAAATTTGAGGTTACAAATTGGGACAAGGGTCGTGATGTTAAATTACAGAGGCACGCCGATCATGTGACCGGAGTGTGTATTCAAAAGGCCGACGGCGTAAATTCCTTCAAAAATCTTCTTCTTCAGACCCACCAGTCAGAATGGCCTACCCAAACTTTGGGTTACAACATTGACGGTGAGGCTTCGTGATATTTAAAATGGGTGAAGGGTCTTGCCAATCATGGACAGAAGTGCTATCAAAATGGCGGACTGTAAATTCCTTCAAAAATCGTCTTCTTCAGACCCACAGTCGAATATTACCAAATCTGGGGTGCAACATTAGTACACCACCAGTCAGAATGCGACAAAGCTTTGGTTTAATCATGGGTGATGAAGGTTGTGGGGCGTTTCATCAGAATCATATCGTGTAGTTCAGAGAAGAAGTGCAAGTATTTCGTGGACGACGGACGTTCTCTTGTTTCCCCACAAGTGCCGTTCGTGCCAGTTGTGGATGAAAACCGCCGGCCAAGGTCCCCTTCAAACAGGCCCGAACCCCATGTTCCTTGCTATCTCTCAATGTTTTTGAGTTCCCTGTTCTGAATTTGAATTCCATTGAACAAATGTTGTTGTTGTTTTTCTTTTTTGATTTTGTTTCTCTTTCATCACCCTGGTTAGATGAGGTCCATGTGTCGTGACGCTGTTCGGCCTTTCGTCCGTCGTGTGGCCTGTTGTTGTATTCCATTGAAAGTACTTGTCGTCGTCCAAAGTACCGATAACGGCTGTTTGTACCTACAGTTAGCCTCACAGCGAACCCTACCTAACAGCGTGTGGTGTGTGTGGTGTGTGTGTGTGTTGTGTGTGTGTGTTGGTGTGGTGACATCTGAACAAACCAGTGCGGTCCGATCTCCACCATATTTTGCATACATGTTGATAGTACCCAGGGTCAGTCGTTATGGGGGCACAAAAAAAATCCCCTTCTCACCTGTGAGGGGGAGGGTTAGACGACTTCCTTCTCATCTTGTACACGTGCCACCAGATGCAAGCTGATTTTACTGACCCCTGCTGCAGACAGGGACTTATTATCCCTCACCACGCCCACTTATCCCCCCACCTGCCATATTCCCCACCACGCCACTACCTCGCTCTCCGACGCAGCCACTATCCCCCACCACACCCAGTATTCCCCCCCCACCATGATGCCCACTATCCCCCCAACCAGCCACTACCCCCCCACTCCACGCCCCTATCCCACTCAAGCCATGCCCACTATTCCCCACCACGCCCACTACCCCCACCACCATGCCCCACTTCCCCCCACCTCACGTCCATCTATCCCCCCACCGAACACCAGTATCTCCCCCCCACCATGCCGCACTATCCCCCCCAACACCATGCCCCACTATTCCCCCCCACACGCCCACTATCCCCCCACCATGCCCACTCTTCCCCACACGCCCACTACCCCCCACACCATGCCCACTATCCCCCCAACCACGCCCACTATCCCCCCACCATGCCACTATTCCCCACCACGCCACTACCCCCCAACACGCCCACTGATCCCCCTACCACACCCAGTATCCCCCCCCACCATCCCATATCCCCCACACCATGCCCACTTCCCCCCCACCACAGACACCACTATCCCCCGACACCAAGCCCACTATCCCCCCCACACCACGCCCACTACTCCCCCCACACCACGCCCACTTATCCCCCACCACCCACTATCCCCCCGCACCACGCCCCACTATTCCCCCCACCACGCCCACTATCCCCCCAGCACGCCCACCCCCCCACGCAATACTACCCCCACCACGCCCACTATCCCCCCACCACGCCCACTATCCCCCACCACGCCCACTATCCCCCCCACCACCGCCACTATCCCCCCGCACCACGCCCAACTACCCCACCAGTGCGCCCCCCACCACGCCCACTATCCCTCCCCAGGCACGCCCACCACGCCCACTCTTTCCACCCCACACGCCCACTATCCCCCACGCCCACTATCCCCCCACACGCCCACTATCCCCCACCACGCCCACTATCCCCCACCACGCCCACTATCCCCCCCCACCACGCCCACTATCCCCCCCCCCACCACGCCCAGTTTCCCACGCCCACTATCCCCCACGCCCCACTATCCCCCCCACAACGCCCAACTATCCCCACCACGCCCGACTATCCCCCACCACGCCCACTATCCCCCCACCACGCCCACTATCCCCACCACGCCCCCACTATCCCCCCCCCCCCCCCACCATCGCCCACTATCCCCGCAGGCCGCTCCAGGATGAGCGGGTGTTTCCAGTTGATCAAAACTCCTCTGGATTATTGTCACTCTTCAAAACGAACGATATCCCTGTGGGCGCTCGAACCCAGACCCAACGGGCGGTCGGTGAGGGCGGCGGTCGGTGAGGGCGGCGGTCGGTGAACCGAACACGACTCTTGCCGAATATCGAAGAGAAATCGTCCTTCTTCTTCACCAGTTCGCGAGTAAACGTGTGTCAGCGGTAACGGTTATCCGAGTCACGAGGCACAGGCTTGACGGGCCAAACGGC
>JAXMNL010000162.1:91851-105469 GCA_035128595.1 Eptatretus atami | reverse complement strand
CCGGTTATCCCTGTTTTGAGTGGCGATGGAAGACGATCCGTTGATGCGAGAGACCATGTCGGTGATCAAGGCCCCACGTGACTCACCGTCTGTCACCGGATGTGCCGCAGTCCCTGAACCAGAGAAAAGATGCGTGTTAATGATGATTAAGTTCATCAGTAAATAAGTTGTAGGTTATTGTAAGTGCCGACTCGTGTAAAATTGTTCGAGCCACGGAAACGATAGGTTGTATATAACATGAGACTCGGCCTCTATGAAATAAAAATAACATAAGTTTGTTTAATGAGCGGGAAGAATATTGAAAGTCGAGCCGGTGTTGGATAAAGACGAGTTGCGAACTGGAAGTAGCGGTGCCAATCGCAGCATCGTTATCCCGAGACTTTTTGGAAAAAGACCATTTTGGCATGGCATGTAATGGGCCTCAGTCTGTCTGTCTGTCGCCCTTCGATGTCCGTCCGTCACTACTCTCCTGAACGTTTGTCGAATACTCCAACTGGTGTCTGGATACCACGGGCGAGACGTGCAGAGTTTGCCGGTCATTTCGAAGTTCCGTAAGAAGAACTTGTACGTGGTACTGTTGACGTTTCCAAATCACGAGTAGATTCTGCATAATCTGCGAGAGACCATGCGGGTGAAACACGGACTGATTAAGCCCAGGATTCGAAGTCACGAGTTGTTGCTCACAATAAACACAAACACACCGAGTCTAACTTGTCGTCATTAAACACGTGTGTTTGTTCGATAACGGATTTGCTCGCTTATGCAAGGTGAGTCTTGTTCACGGTGAATTGAACAAGTGCTTGTTTTGTCTTTGCCGACTTGTCCCAACATACTCGGGACCCTCAGTGCTGGGAATGATGGAAGTGAACGTCATCGTTTTTTTTGTTAACCGGTCAAGACTCACCGAGGAGCATGCAAGAGAGTACCGATCAGGCATGCAGACAAGATACATCGCGACAACCTGCACTTCACAAGTGACGTCCAACTTCCTGGCGCACGTCTGGGTACCGGGGAACGCGCACCCTCATCGTAACCTTTCTCACTTCTCACATTTGAGCCAGCTGGTGGTTATGAGATTTTCCGTTGGTTTGATCGGATAACGTCTAACCAGAGCAGTACAATCATGATGTGCACCTCGTTTAGTAAGCTCTACGGTCCGGGGAGCGGTGTGGACGTTCACAAACATCGAACAACGCAATTTCGAGTAACGCGTCATTTCCGTTGCCACACTGGAGTGTACTAGGGTCAGAGTCGTTGGTATTGCAACCTACTGGAATTTTAGTGGTGTGTTGTTCGTGTGTGTGTGTATGTTGTGTGTGTGTGTGTGTGTGTGTGTGTGTGTGTGTGTGTGTGCTGTGTAGGAGGCCAAGTAGTTTGCACAAAGGATCGGTGACCGCTTCAAGACGGAACAAGTCCGCAATGTAGAGCCACAGGTGAAGCGTGCCTCGGTGATACAGGTGGCAACTGAAAGACGTTCCTGCTCCCGCAAGCCACCGGGAATCAGTGGCCACCTTCCATTTTGGAGGTGACAACACGAGGTTGAGGTAAAGCACTGCCATATTTATGGCATTGTTCCACAACTGTTTCGCCCCTCAAGTGGAGAGGTACCTGGCCGAGAATCACCTCCTTTCAGTACTTCGTGCGGTGGACAGACGCTCCCGGCCACCCCAGGTGCTGAAAGGTGGTCCATCCCAATATGAGTCATCTTCGCCACCCAACACCCACCTCCTGATCCAAGCACTCGACCAAGGGTAATTTCGACGGAAGAAAAGTGGATGCACCCTCCGCACCTTTCCGTCGCATCTTGGATGATTATGGAACCCACCCCGAAACTTACCGGGATGTGAAGACTTCACAAGCGACTCATATGCAATCAGACCGCCTGATGATTCCAAAGCCCGTCACAATCAATGCATTCTGGCATAACCTGTGGCAGAGGCAGTCAACAACTTCCGAGGTTTTCCAACGCACCATGGAAGATGGGAATGAGGGTTTCCGCGGTCGGTCATGGTGAGGTTGAGGAGGGAAGCTGGACGACATGGAGCCTGAGGAATTGAGAGCTCATCACCTCGCATGGGTGGGAGCTCGACGAGGAGGAGTTGGAGGCCTTCATCAGGTTTCCTGAGGAGGAGGGCAGCTGAGTGCAGGCCCAACCCCTGACTGTCAAGTTCCGTGCTGAGGTCTGCAGGATGTGAGGACGGCGCTGACAGGGGCAAATGCCGAGCCCGAGTGCATACCTCCGGTTCAAGAGGAGGTTGAGTGATGTTTCTGAACGAACAAAGAAACACACAGAAACGCTTGCCAGCACTCAGGAAAAAGAGCTGTCCATTGGCATTACCATTTTTTTTCTTTCACCCTCGTCCCTCAACCTGCATCCCCTTCGGTGCACACTCCAGCACCCCTCACCTCGACCCCCTAGCACCCTCACCTACACCCCTTTCGGTGCACCTCTTCAATCAGCACCCTCATCTGCGTCCTTCTCAGAGGAGTGTCAATGGATTTAACTCATCACATCAAGTCATCATCACATCAAGGAGTTAAGTCGGATCTTAAATAAAAAATGAAACAGTACTGTTGTTGTTTTTTTTATTTAATATTTATTGTAAGCATTTTTAATAAAAACTTAACATGTGATATTACTGTGACCAACAGTCGCCAAAACAACCTTTTACAAGAGGATGTTAAAACTCACGAGGACATGGTAAAAGCACATAAGCACGGTACCTTACAGACAATTGTGGAAGCATGAAAAGCCAGGTAGGGTGGAGTAGAGTCAAGCTGCGCTCGGTTCCCCCTTTGCGGCCTATACAGACGGTCCGAGGAAGGTGCCTCGACCTGTCCCCTCATGGTCTGTGCATCAGTACAGGGAGACGTTCATCAGCGAGACTTACACACACCAAAAAATAAGATGAGAGAACTTCCAGCACACCGGATATACTCCCACACCCCATAAACACTCTCCTCTAATCTCATCCCTCAGCCCGAGGCATGGCCACTCAACTGCTCTAGTTCACCATCACGCCCTCCCTAAACACTGCCCTACTATCATGCCTCTCACCCGATGACAACTCGCACACACTCCATAAAGCACTCTCCTCGATCATCCCCTCACACGAGCCATCGCAACCTCCATAAACCTCGCCCTATACTCCCTCACCCTGATCAACTCCCACCTCGATATGAACTCACCAAGGAACGTGATTTGAGTTCACGTTAAACAAGGTTGATACTTTATGATGAAATTGAAGGATTTCACACAATTCACCGGATGAAGGAATCTATCGGCCCGGTGAAGGAGGTTGTGGAAATGTTACAAGTGTCCTCTGTGAAGGAAAGAATCAACTCGGGACTTGGTCTCACCAGGAGAGTTCCCACCTGGAATGACACCGGTCCTAACGTCCTCTCCGCTTCTTTCAGGAATGTCTGTTCTATGTTCAACTCCCTCGCTCGCCAAGCATGTCAATGAGAGACATGCGTGCGTTCATAAATGGTCCACCTGAAACAGCACCACAAAATGTCAACAATGTGCTGTTCGTGTGAGCGTGCTGGCGGCTTCATCTTCAGTTCAGACACAGATACGGTTGCTGTCGCATCATTGGATCATATTTTGTAGATGTACTAATAAATACATCTCTTTGCGGGTTTTGATCTGCTATCCTCTTCCACAACCACACACCCCACACCGTACACCTGATATCTCCACACACCTTGAATCCTTACTTGCTCTCACTGTGCAGGTCTCAAAAAACTAAGCTGCCACTCCCAACCTACCACAGGCATTCCCAACACGCTCAGGGGACTTAGCAATGATCCGAGTCAGACACAAAACCAATATGGATGGATTATCCTCAAAGCAGAGCACCTTCGACAATCTCTTAACGATGTGAGGGATGACGAAGGACGGAATGCAAAAGATGGATCAGATCGCAAACTCTCATTACAGAAGTGGATAGGAAAAACCTGTGAGGTTTTGGAAAAAGAGGGCTTTCAGAGGTTAACGGGGGTGAAAAGATCGATGTGGATGGGGATGCGATGATCTAAAATGGATGTGAACAGCCACTGTTGAAAGCCCTGGCGTGGAAAGATCAAGGAGGATGGGAAGTTGCTTCCCAGGAGGGAAAATGGAAAACATGAGGTGGAGGTGAGCAGTGATCTGGAGCAATGCGAAACCGAAGTGACTATCGATCGAGTCATCAGACATCGACGCAGAGGAGCCTTCAACGTTCAATTTTGTAGCACTGTCCGAGAGATGGCACATCTGCCTGCGCACTCCCCTTCTGCACCCTTTCCTCGCTGGATCCCGCGCTTCTCACCCTTTCCGTGCCCGACGTCGAGAACTTGTCTAAAAAGAGGAAGATAGTGAATGAAGAACACTCGTACCACTTAGCTTTAACCGCTTAAACATTTACACGTGACCAACTCAATCCGTACTGTCGCCGTTAGCAGTCTCTAAACCATAGGTCGCCGGTTCGACTTGCCCGTTCCCCTGGATTCTACCTCCGCAGTACATCGGTTTACAACTATAGACTCGGTCCACGTGATCAGCTACGTACCTCGTGTCTGGGTTCGTGTCTCCACAGGGATTTCGTTCGTCTTGAAGAGTGAAAATTACGCAAGAGTTTGAAATCAAGCCTGAAACACGCTCTCTTGGCATGCGGACGTGGGTGCTGGGAGCGGGCATAGTGGGGTGATAGTCGGGGGTGGGGTGGATAGTAGGCGTGAGTGGGCTTAGGGGATGGTGGGCGAGTGGGGGGGAAGTGGCGTGATGGGAGGGGATAGTGGGCCATCCTGGTGGGGGGATAGTGGGCTGGGGGGATAGGCTGGGCGTGATAGGGGAGAGGTAGTGGGGTTGGTGTGGGGATAGTGGCGTGGTGGGGGATAGTGGGCGTGGTGGGGGGGATAGTGGGTAATGTGGGGAATGGGCGTGTATTGGACGGGCATACGTTGGCGGTGTAGGGACAGGGGCCGTGGTGGATTAGGGTTGGGGCGGGGTGGGGATGACTGTGCGGGGGAGTGGGCATGTGGCGGATCAGTGGGTGTGGGGGGATAGTGGGCGTCGGTTAGGGGAGGGTCGTGGTGGGGGTGCAGTGGGATGGTGGGGCGTTATGCTGGGGGGGGATTGGGCTGTGGTTGGGGATAGGTAAGTCCCCTGGTCTGCACAGTAGTAGTAAACCACTTGCACTGTGCAACGTGTAACAGATGGAGAAGGTAAGTCGTCTCACCCTCCCCCTCACAGGTGAGAGGGGATTTTTTTTGCCGCACACATGACCCGGCTGTACTATCAACATGTATGCAAAATTGGTGGGAGATCTGGAACCAGCATTGTTTGTTCAGAATGTCACATCACACCACCACACGCTGTTTCGGGTAGGGTTAGCTGTGACGGTATCTGTTAGTACAAACAGCGTATCCGGTCTAGCAGGACTTCATGAAGTACAACACAGCCAACGACACACGATAAAGCACAATCATGCGTTTCAACGCACATGGACCCCTATCGATAACCCAGGTAGAAGAAGGAACAATCAAAAAAAAACAAACAACACGTTGTTCAATGATTCAAAATTCAGAATCAGGGACTTCAAATAATGAGAATAGAAGGACTGTTCGCGCTGTTTGAAGGGACCGCGTTGCACCAGGCAGACGGTTGGTGGACAAGAAACTCCCTCGAGCAATTATGCGCTCTCTGAAAAATGATCGTGCAAGCCTTGCCACTCGATGTCAGCTCACATCAGGTTGTAACAAGTTGGCAACAGATTTGATAACATCTGCTGTCGTAGAAGCGATTGGGATACCGTCCGATTTTCAACACTGACCTCATGCAAAGCCTCCCTGAATTTATAATATCAATCCCTCAAACCATGTATACCACAATCTGGGTAATCATCATGGATGGTTGAAGAAAATTTGAAGAATTTACCGGTCCCATTTCTGACCTTCCCTGGTCAGGTGAAACCTAATGTTGCAACCTCATGATTGGTAACATTCCTACTGTGGGTCTGAAGAAGAAGATTTTTGAAGGCAATTTACCGCCGCCATTTTGATACATCTTCCGGTCACGACATTGATGGCAAGATCCCCAATTTAACATCACGACCCTCACCTCAGTTGTAACCAAATTTGGGTTGCATTCTGACCTGTGGGTCTGAAAGAAGACAGATTTTTTGAATCGGATTTACAGCCTACGGCCATTTTGACACACTTCCGGTCACATGATCGGGCGTGCCCTCTGTATTAACATCAGGACCCTGTCCAATGTTGTAACCCAAATTTGGGTCGCTTCTGGACTGGTGAGTGAGGAGAAGAGATTTTTTTTAAAGGAATTAACGATTGTTTCCAAAAATTGACGAAGGCGCCATTTGACACACTTCCGGTGACGTACATGTGGGAATGACCTCCGACAATCTTAAATCCCCTTTCCCTGGTCCAAATGTAACCAAATTGGTAGCATTCTAACTGGTGGTCTTGGGTGAATGATGTTTGATTATTTTTTTTCCAAGTTGGCCATTTTGACGATCTTATAATCGAGGAGCGGAAACGATTTGCAAGTCGCCATTACCGGAGACCGTCAGTGAGCGAACGTGTCTGCCAGAGTATCAGCGTCGGGTCCTGCGATTTTGGCCGGAGAAGTCGAGAAACTAGGAGACGGACGGACGGTCGTGCGGCGATTGACAAATGACCTCACCTGGGATATTTCAATTCCAAATAGATAAAAATAATATGAATTTTGCTGCTTAATCTTCCTTCTCTCTCCTCCTTGCCAGACGGAAAGGGTCGGAGTCTTCACACAGGTCGTGCTTGTGCATCACATCAGTAAAATGCCGTGAGGGTCAAGTGAGATTGGGGCGGGGGGAGGGGGGGAAACTGAAGAAGAAAATACAAAAAGTGTTTCTATTTCTGATCCACAAGCCGACTGGCATTCTCTAGTGACACCTCAAACGTCACGACATTCGTCACGGACACCTGCCCCGACTGCCACAACCGTCACTAATCTCGACGAGAATCTCACTGAAGTGGGTGTGGTTGGGGGATAGGGGTGCTGGGGGGATAGTGGCGTAAGGTTGGGGGGGGATAGTGGGCGTGGTGGGGGATGGGGTCTAGGGGGGGGGGGATAGTGGGACTGTGGGGGGATAGTTGGCGCGTGTGGGGGGGATATGTGGGTGGGGGGATAGTGGTGTAAGTGGGGGGGGATTAGTGCGCGTGGTGGGGACTAGTGGCGTGGGGATAGTGGTGTGTGGGGGGGGGATAGTGCCGTGTGGGTGTGGTTGTACTCGTTTAGGATGTACTCGTGTGTAAGGTGATTACGCAAACCCAAAGATAATTTATCATTCCCACCCGACCGACAATCATTGAACATGCCATCTCTTCTTTTTAAATATAGGTCAAGAGAATAGAGACAATGCGTGGGGTCGCCATAAATAATAATATAATTATTAACATTCGTTCTGTTTCCCTTAAAAACAGCACATGATTATATCTAATTATTCAGCGTCATAGAATTATATTATTGATAATTTGATACACGAGTATGGATCACTCGGATGGAGCGTACACGGACATGGATGGACAATATCGATGGTCAGGAATCTAAGGCTGACACGATGGTGTCGCTTGAGCTGAACATTGAACGAAAGGAAGACATCAAGATCTGGACACATCGTCGCGAAACTCACGGCTTCTTCACTTGGTCCTCCATTTTTGGGGTGTTCCATGCCTATCTGCACAACAGAAATGGATTTTTCATTTTCATCGCAGAGGGAACTTGACGGCAACTTCGCTTCAAGCAAGCAACGCAGAGCCCGAGCTTATACGTCGACTTCTCAAATACAGATACACCCAAGCAGATTACACCAACACTTGATACACCCAGACACCGAACACCCAAACCTGACACACCCAAACCTTGAACCCAACAGAACCCAAACACCGACCCAAAACTGATTAGCACCCAAACACGATACACTCAACACACTGATACATCAACACCATACACTTCCAAACACTGATAATCCCAACACTGATACCAACACAGATCACCCAAACACTGATTACACCAAAACCGATACAGCCCAAACACTATACAGCCCAAAACTGAATACACCCAACACCGAACAAACTCAATCACTGATCACACCAAACAACCGATTACACCCAAACACTGAACACCAGACACTGATACACCCAAAACGATACAGCCAGACACCGATACAGCCAATACACTACGATCACCCAAACCTGGATACACCCAACACTGGATACACCCACCCGATACAACCAAACACTGATAACCTCAACACTGATATAAAACACCCAAAACCGGATCACTCAAGACACTGATCACCCAAACCCGATACACCCAAAATGACCACCCAAGACAGATACCTCAAACACTGATACACCAAACACTGAAACCAACCGGACACACCCAAACACTGACACACCAGAACACAGACACTCAAACACTGATACACAAACACCGACACATCCCAAACACTGACAACCCAAACACGATACACTCAAATACTGACACCCAACACTGAACACCAAAAGACTGATGAATCTTCAAGACACCGATACACCCAAGAACACGATACCTCAACCACGACACATCCAAACACTGACACACTCAAACACTGACACACCCCAACACTGATACAACCAACAGAATCACCCAAGACACCGATACACTCAAACATGAACACCCTAAGACAGAATACATAACGACACACCAAACACGAACACCAAAGATGATACACTCAAACACCATACACCCCAAACAGCCGATACACTCAAACTTGAACCCAATACACTGACATCACTCAAACACTGACACACCAAACACTGAATAATAACCAACACGATACAACCCAATCACCGATACTCAAACATCGACATCACCAAACACAGGATAACTCAAACACTGATACCCAAACACTGGATACACCCGAACAACTGATACACCCAAACGAATACACCCAAACACCGATATCACTCAAACACTGACACACCCAAACACCGATACTCAACACAAGATACAACCAATGAACATGTCCCAAACACTGACACACTCAAACACCGATACAACTCACACCGATACATCAAGACATTCTGATAACCAAACTGATGACCCCCAAACACTGATAACCCAAACACTGATAAACCGATCACCAAACATTGAACACCAAAACACCGATATCAAACCACCGATACACCCCAAACACGATTACACCCAATACACTGATACACCCAAACACCGATACAACTCAAACTACTGGACACACCCAAACCGATCACACTCAAACACGTCGATACACCCAATACCTGATACACCCAAACACAATACACCCAAAACTGAACACCCAAAACTTGATACATCCCAACACCGATAACAAAGCACCGCACTCCCAAACTGAACTTCCATAACTAGTGATACACCAAACACGATACAACCCAACACCGCTAAAACTCAAACACTGGAATACACGAAGCAGCCGGATCACACCCAAACTGATCATCCTCAAACACGACGACACCCAACACTGACACACCAACATGACACATCCCAAACCAATTACACAAACACTGACACACCAAACTGAACATCCAAACACCGATACAACAAAGCCCGACACTCCAACATGTTACAAACTCAAAATGATACAAAAAGCACCGAATTCCCAAACACTGACCGTTATTCGTCCTCTGGGAATGGAGGATACATGTATGCTGATTGTGCCACCTACCCACGAAGGGTTCATTCAGCAGTCATCGGACTCGCCGTGTGCCACACGGGATGTACTCGGATCGCCGTGTCCACACGGAGTACCGGACGCCGTGTCCACAGGGATGTACTCGGACCGCCGGTCCACACGGGATGAACTCGACTCGCCGTGTCCACACGGGAATGTCTCGGACCGCCGTGTACACAAGGGATGTACTCGCACTCGCTGTCCACTACGGGATGTACTGGGACTCGCCTTGTCCACGGGATGATCGACAGCCGTCCAGCACGGGAATGTAGTGCGGACTTGTCGTGTCCCACATGATGTAATGTCGGACTTGTCGTGTCCCAACTGGGGCATGTAAGTCGACTCGCTGTTGCTCCACACGGGAGTAGTCGACTCGCCGTGTGAACGGGACGTACTCGGAGCTCGCCGTTCCTACACGGATGTAGTTCCGGACTCGCCGTGTCCACACGGATGTAGTCGGACTCCGGCAGCCGTGTCCACAGCAGGGATATACACGGACCCTTGCGCCGTGTCCACACGGGATGTCTCGGTGACTCGGCCGTGTTCAGCACGTGAGTACTCGGTCTCGCCGTTAAATACTGCGGGATGTACTCAATTTCCTTGTCCCCACGGGATGTACTCGGACTCGTCTGACAACGGGATCGTATCGGTATCGCCGTTAACAAGGGAATGTACTCGACTCGCTGTATCCAGCACGGGATGTACTCGGTCCTCTGCCATGTCCCACGAGAATGTATCGACGCCTTGTCTCCACACGGTAGTACTCAGTCGCACGTGTCCGACACCGGGATTACTCGGGACTCGCCGTGTCCACAAGGGACTGTACTCGGTAACTCGCTGTTCAGCACGGGATGGTACTGGGACTCGCATTCCCACGGGGAGTGTACTCGGATCTCGCCGTGTCCACCGGGAATGTAGTCGGACTGTCGTGTCCACACTGGAGTAGTCCGGACGTCGCGTCACACGGAGTATGTCGGACTTGTCGTGTCCACACTGGAGTAGTCCGACTCGCTGTGTCACACGGGATGTAATCGGACTCGCCGTGTCACACGGATGTAGTCGGACTCGCGTGTCCACACGGAGTAGTCGGACTCGCCGTTGTCCACACGGATTAGTCGGACTCGCCGTGTCCACACGGATAGTAACACGGACTCGGCCGTGGCCACATCGGGATGTACTCGGACTGCCGTGTCCACGGATGTATCGGTCTCCGCGCCCGTTAAAAACGGGATGTTTTCAATTTGCCTTGTCCCACGGGATGTTCTCGGACTCGTCTTGTCCACCACGGGATGTACTCGTCTCGCGCCGTTAACACAATCGGATGTCTTCGGACTCCGCCTTTCCACACGGGATGTACTCGGTCGCTGTGCACACGGGATGTACTGCGACTCGCCTGTCCCACACGGGATGTATCAACCTCGCCTTGTCCAACACGGGATGTACTCGGATCGCTTGTCCACACGGGATGTACTCGTTTCGCCTTGTCCACATCGGGATGTCCGACTCGCCTTGTCCACCACGGGACTGTAACTCGGTCGCCTTGTCCACACGGGAATGTATTCGGTCTCAGCGGCCTTTCACACGGATGTACTCGGCACCGGCCCTTTGTCCACACGGGATGTACTCAGACTCGCCGTGTCCACACGGGGATTATCGGGATCGCCTTGTCAGGGAAGTACTCGACTCCGCCTGTCCACACGCGGTGTACTCGGTCTCGCCTTGTCACACGGGATGACTCGGATCGCCTTGTCCACACGGGATGTACTCGACTCGCCTTGTCCACACGGATGGTACTCGGACTCGCTTGTCCAACGGGATGTACTGGGACGGCCTGTCCACACGGGATTACTCGGACTCGCCTTGTCCACACGGGAATTCTCGGTCTCGCCTTGTCCCACTACGGATGTACGAGGTCCGCCTTGTCCACAGGAGATTACTCGGACTCGCTTCCACACGGAGTGTATCGACTCGCACTTGTCCACACGGATGTACTGGTCTCAAGCCTTGTCCACACGGCGATGTACTCGGTCTCCGCCCTTGTCCCACACGGGATGGTACTCGGTCTCGCCTTTGTCAGCACGGGATGGTATTCGCACGCCGTTAAACACAGTCGGGATGTACTCAGATCGCCTTGTCTCAACCACGGATGGTACTTCGGCTGCCTTGTCCACACGGGATGTACCTGGTCCTCGATTTTCCACACGGGATGAATTGACTCGCCGTTAGCAACGGGACTGTAAGTAGATGCCTTGTCAACACGGGATTGTATTCTGGACTCCCCCATGTCTACACGGGATGTCTCGACTGCGCCGTGTCCATACGGGATGTACTCGGACCGCGTGTCATACGGGATGTACTCGGACTCGCCGTGTCACACGGAGGTACTCGGACCGCCGTTCCATACGGGATGTATCGGACTCGCGTGTCCGGTACGGGATGTCTCGGACTCCCTGTCTAGCACGGGATGTACTCGGATCGCCGTGTCCATAGGATGTACTGGACTCGCCTGTCCCATTACGGGATGTATCGGACTCGTCCGTGTCCATACGGGATGACTCTATCCCCGTGTCAATAGCGGATTACTCTGACCTCCCTGTTCCATTCCGGATGTACTCTGATCCCCCGTGTCCACACGGGATGGTACTCTGACTCCGTGTCCACACGAGACGTCTCGGACTCCCCGTGTCCACTCGAGATGTTTACCGTACTGCGCCGTGTCCATACGGGATGTACTCGGAACTCTCCCCGTGCCACTTCGAGATGTCCCGGAACTCGCATGTTCGGATCCAAACTGGGAGCCCGATCGGTAGGTTCTCTCTCCCTGCGTTCTGCGCGACCATGTCTTTGACCTCGTGACCGCGGGTCTCCGTCCCGGGAACAACTCTCAGGGTCTTCACCGAATCACAGAAAGATAACCGTCCAAGGAACAGCATTTTCAGGGACCAGCTCACCTGGTTGTTCCACAGAGTCCCAGACGTCCATCCTGCCTGTCGAACGTCCAGCTCATCTTGTTGACCTCTCCCGTTCCCTCCATCACGTCCCATCTATCAGTTTCCAGGGATCGGATCCTCGTTCGACCTTTTTCCATCGCTCAATTGAGCACTTCCCCCTATCGGGGTCGGGACGAACACTCCCAACGACCCTCGTCGGCCATCTTGGAAATCCATCCGAAGCCCCGGGCGGCTAGGGCGGCGGCTCCGGTAGGGAGGCGTCGGTGAGGGACGGTCGGTCGGTGAGTGGAGCGGTCGGTGAGGTCGGCGGTCCGTGAGGGAGGCGGTCGGGAGCTCGGTGAGGGGGCGGTCGGTACGCGGTGAGGGCGCGGTCGGTCGGTGAGAGGTCGCGAGGGCGCGACGTAACGACACGACATTGCCAATATCGAAGAGAAATCGTCCTTCTTCTCTTATTCTTCTTCACGCAGTTCGCAGTAAACGTGTGTCAGGGTCACGTTGTCCCCGATCACGAGACAGGCTTGAACGGGCCAAACGGCCCGATTCCTGCGTCGAAGGAAGACGGGTTCATAAACCGCTAACAAAAGAGGAAGAACAGATACACGCGACTTTTTCTTAGCCCCCCGCCATGTCTAAAACAAATCACATAAAAGAGAAAAGATACCCACTTCGTTCATTGCCCGCCACAGGTCCTCGCGCGTGCTTCCGGTATCCCTGTTTTGAGTGTGCGGATGGAGACGATCGCTGATGCGAAGGACCATGTCGGTGATCAAGGCCTACGTGACTCACCGTGTGGCACCGGACGTGCGCGGTCCCTAACCAGCGGCGGAAATTCCTCATCTGGCTCGGTGACAAGATGTTTACAACATCGCGAGACGTCATCGAGAAATGGCTACGAAGCGCACCTGAAGGGTGGCGTCT
>JAXMNL010000162.1:80938-91826 GCA_035128595.1 Eptatretus atami | reverse complement strand
CGAGCGGCGGAAATTCTCATCCGTCTCGGTGACGAGGTGTTTGTGTAAACAACCGCGAACCTACGGGGAAGTGCGGAGTGGCTGAAGCTGGACCCGATCTGCGACATTTCGAAAAACGCCAACTTTGTGTCAGCAAGGGACCCACAGCGGCGAAAGAGTGTGTTCTGATGATGAGGTAACCTGGGGACACCTCGTCGTCCTCATCGCACTGTTAACACCACGACGGCTCAGGAAATGAGAAACGGTTCAGAGGGATAACGATTCCGGTTCACCACGCAACCCCCTTCTACAAGCCGTCCACGCACGCACGCTAACCGACGACGGTACAGGCACATTTTCACCTGCGAGCTGAGCCGGATCATGGTGATGCGCCACGGATGCTCGATTCAGAAAACCGAGGCGGCTGGGTGAGTCGTCGAGTGCCGGGCCGCGGTCCGGGCCCCCACATCGGTAGTTGGGTTCGTGTAGTCGTTGTGCACGAGCGGTGTGAGAGAGTGGGTGGTTCGGGTTCGTGATGAAAGGTTCGGGATGAGAACAACACGGAAGCGATGAGGGTTCGACCGTTCGTGGCCCGGTACAATGTGATCGTGTCCGTGGATATGACGGTTAAAATGGCGGTGAGTTTACCTCAACTGAGGGGTGTATGTGTGTGTGTATGTGTGTGTGTATGTGTGTTAATGTTGTGTGTATGTGTGTATGTGTGTGTGTATGTGTGTGTGTATGTGTGTGTGTATGTGTGTGTGTGTGTATTGATGTTGTGTATGTGTGTGTAGTGTGTGTGTGTTGTGTATGTGTGTGTATGTGTGTGTGTATGTGTGTGTATGTGTGTGTGTGTATGTGTGTGTGTGTATGAAGTATGTGTGTGTGTGTATGTGTGTGTAATGTGTGTGTGATGTGTGTGTGTGTGGTGTATGTGTGTGTGTGTTGTATGTGTGGTATGCGTGTGTGTGTGTGGTGTGTATGTGTGTGGTGTATGTGTGTGTATCTGGTGTGTATGTGTGTGTTGTGTAATGTGTTAAGTGGTAGGTGTGTAGGTGTGTGGTGTGTGTATGTTGTGTTGTAATGTGTGTGTGTATGTGTATGTGTGTGTGTATGTGTGTGTAATGTGTGTGTGTGTATGTGTGTGTATATGTGTGTGTATGTTATGTGTGTGTGTGGTTGTATGTGTGTGTATGTGTGTGTATGTATGTGTGTGTGTATGGTGTGTATGTGTGTGATATGTGTGTGTGTATGTGTGTGTAATGTGTTGTGTATGTGTGTGTGTGTGTGTGTGTGTGTGTGTGTGTGTGTGTGGTGTGTGTGTGTGTGTGTGCCCTCAGGATGATTTTTGTGCGAAGGTTTCGAGGAGATTTGTGTGAAGGAAAGATTGGTTCGAAGCTCCAAACCAACATGTCGCTCGTTTCTTGATGAGCGAACGTTCTTTTGCCCGTTGGTGGTGTTTGGGAATCCTGCCCTCCATTGTCTGGGGTCGTCAACATATCTCACGTCCCACAATGGAACCCCTGACGACTTTCAGGTAAAACCTGATGCTCGACTACTACATGTGGAAGGTTGAACTCTCGAACACCTTATGTTCGTACATGTGGTAGTAGTAATGGTAGTAAGTAGTAACAAATGGTGGTAATGAAATATTCGTAGTTGTATATGGTCGTAGTAATGATGGGGGTCATGATGGTAGTATAGTAGTGATGGTAAGTAGTAATGTTAGCACAGTGGAAGGCGTGATGTTAGTGGCTGTGATGTTAGAACTTGTGATGGTAGAGTAGTGATAGTAGTAGTGATGGTCGGAAGTAATTGTTAGCCCAAGTGGTAGGCGTGAAGTTAGCGCGTGATGTTAGTAGTCGGATGGTAGGCATGAATGTGTGCGCACAAGTGGTAGGCGTGAATGTTAGGTCGTAGCTGATGTTAGTACTAGTGAAGGTTGTAAGTAGTGATGGAAGAAGTAATGTTAGCAAAGGTGGTTGGCAGTGATGGTAGTAGTAGTAGCGTTGTTAGTACTAGTGAATGGTATAGTAATTACTGTGTCGCGAGTGGTGTCGGTGCCAATTTTGAGGTACCGCGGCCCTGCAAAAATGTTGGCGCGTGATGTCATCGCCAGATTTTTCCATCACAGTCAAGTGTGAGACACAACACGAATCCATTTTGTCCCGCAAAATGAGTGATAACAGTTAAATAAAGAGCACACACGTTTCACTACCGTGATAAAAAAGCCTCCGTTGCCTCAACGGTTACAAGGTGGCTGGGTTAAGATCTTAGGGTCTTGATTTGAGCCCCTGTCGAGCCGTTAATAACACCTGGTGGATCGACTCAGCCTGTTCAAATCCTTTCGCGAGGTCGGCAAATTAGAGTTTCCATGCTACTGGTAACAGGGGCACTGCATCATTGTCAAAAATAGTCACGCTTCCACAAGATGATGCAACCAACAGCTCCAGGCTGCATATGAACCAACAACCAATGATAAGCAAAGTTAAAAAGTAAATGATATGCCCCTTAATCTCACAATGGCAACGCCACTTAATCTACAAATGGACACCCATTATCTCACAATGGGCACGCCGCACTTCCATCTCACAATGGGACGCCTCACTTCAATCTCAAATGGACACGCCACTCATCTCACAATGGACTACGCCACTTCAATCCACAAGGACACGCCCACGTATCTGCACAAATGGACACGCCCACGTTAATCTCACATGGACTCGCCACTTAATCTCACAATGGGCACGCCCACTTCATTCACAATGGGACGCCCACTTCATCATCCAGAAATGGACACGCCCACTTCATCTCACAATGGACAGCCCACTCATCTCACAATGGAAACACGCCCACTTCATCTCACATGGACACGTCCACTTAATCCTGCACAATGGACACGCCATCACTTAATCTCAGAATGGAACACGACCACTTCATCTCAAATGGACTTGCCACCTTCATCTCCCAATGGGCCGCCCACGTTCATCTCACAATGGGCAACGCCCACTTCATCTCACAGATGGGGCAACGCCCCTTCAATACTCACAATGGAACACGCCCACTTAATCTACAATGGACCACGACCACTTAATTCACATGGACACGCCCACTTCATCCACAATGGACACGCCCACTTAACTCTCACAATGGACACACCCCACTTCATCTCACAATGGGCCCGCCACTTCATCTCACAATGGGCACGCCACTTCATCTCAACAATGGACCGCCCACTTAATCTCACAATGGACATGCCCACTTAATCTCCAATGGGCACAGCCAACTTAATTCTCAAATGGACATGCCCTCATTCATCTCACAATTCAGAATCCCGCTTTTAAAGAACAAGTCAGATCAGTTTGTGTGTACATTACTCTCCAATTCTCCAACCACCGCTTATCAACAAGAACTATCATAATTGACAAACAAAGAGAAGTTAAATTTTTTATTGAAGTACAATATGGTGACAGAATGACCTAGAGATATGCATACTCACCTTCAGCTGATCTAAGCTGGGTTCGAATCCCCGACCAGCTCTAAACTGTCATGGCGGTGGTTTACATGGCAGGAATGATTCATCAATGTTGGTGTCGTTCCTCGGAGGGACCGAGTAAACTGACGCCCCTTCTGCTCTTGTATTCGTTCTTTCCGTTGTGCTTTCATCATTAGTTTGTGTCTTTCTTGGAAATTGGAAGAAATTGAATCTGTGGGGTGTTGTAACCTTGGGATGTAAAACATCCGACAGTGTTGCAATGAGATTGCAAGAGCAATGTAGGGATGAATTAACTGTACTCTATATGACGTCAGTGCTTACTGCTCATACCGACACGAGTCCTCGTCGTTAATGTATTCCCGGCCCTACTTAGCTTATACCATGTCGATCGGCCATTCTTCACAAAACAGCCGCATACACTGAACTACCCAGATTTCACTACCTGGGAGGCATCCAAAGTTGTCCCAATGTATATGAAATGTCCAGTTCGGACAACCTTTGACCCGATTGTTTTGGCCGTGAAGCCACAAGCGCAACAACTCAAGCTCAAACGATCGTGATTGTTGGTGTTTTGTTGTTCTTTTTTATAACCGTTGTGGAGCTAAGCTTCATCGATTGGGGTTGAGGTGCGGAGCGGCCCGGTGCACTCCAGTACCCTACACACACTATACAGCACTCCAGTAGTAACGTTAGGTAGTTGTAATGGTCGGAGTAAAATGTTGGTATTGATGATGGTGGTAGTTAATGTTCATAAGTCGGAGAGATGGTGTTGTAAGGGAGTACTATTGGTGGTGTACTGTAGTCCATAGTGCCGCGCCATTGAAAGCGAAGATAAAGGTGGAAGATGAAAGGTTGAAAGACGTGCACGATCCATTGTTTTTTACATCCACCATGGGAACAAACCAACAGCTCATTACATTGCCATGGCTGCTAGACACAGTTTGATTCTTTCCTTTTTCCATTCCCTTGCCACTCCCCATAGGTCAGAAACGTGCATTGGGAAGAGTGGAGCAAAAGATCTGTTGGAGACAGTTGACCCGTGAACTTCACCTCTTGGGACCAATGATGGAATCCCTGACCCACATGGTCACCTCCTCCTGTGTTTAAGTTCCATAAAAGTGAACGTGTTTATTAACCCTATCCAGACGAGAGGGTATTGAATTTGGGTCCGTTTGTTGTTTGATGTTTGTTGGTTTGCTTGTTTTGTTCGAACAGAACTTGAGTTCTTGAGGTTACCATTCAGAACCCCAGACCTTTAAGACCCCAAACCCTGTAAAACCTTACAACCCAGACTCATTTCGACCCCCGAAACTCAGAGGAACCCAAAATAACCCTTAGACTCAAGACCTTTTTGGACCCGAAGATATGTTAAGATTTAGACCCAAAGTCTCCATAGAATCCGCGTTACACCCTTTGAGAACCTTTAGATCCTCTTCGACTTTTCAAACCCGAAGACCCTAAACTCCATTTTCCCTATATACCTTCCAACACCTTTCAGACCATTAATTAACCCATAAACCCCTTTGACCATTGGACCCTTTTCGACATTCCAACCCTTTAGACCTTAAATCACTCTTTAGACCTCTTCGACGTTTCAGACCATTTTGAACCCATTTAGACCTTTTCCAGAGCCTCCTCCTTTCAATGCTTCTTGTTGGAGATTTTTCTTAATTAATTAATTGTTCGTTTGTTTATTTATTTAAAGAGGTCCTACCATAAAGTTACATACTAGAAGTAGAAGTCGCACAATTAAACCTCTCGAATTGAACAGCGACGCACGCACACCATTCTGGGCAAGTGTGCTCGAAAGAGAAAGGAAGTGTTACGTGTGATAAGTGCAAAAAAATGTTGACAAAAGCTTTACTCTGATTGGAACAAAGTTGAAATGGGCAACGAATAAACTCGCTGAGAGAGAGGGCATTGGAAGATCGTGGTCTTCTTTGTTCGTAATGCAGCACAAGGCCTGCGGGGTAGCGCAGCAGGGTAAAGCCTCAATTGTGCTGAAGGGCTGCGAGATGATGGTGTTTGAACCCAGCCGAGTCAATAACAAAGTAGACCTTAAACCTAAAGACAGGAACCTTCATCCCTGGCAGTCCACATCTGGGCATCCGGGGTCTTTTGGACGCCCCACCTCCAAGGGAAATAATTTTTCGAAAAATATGTTTTAATAATTTTATTGCATAACATCAGTTTTCTCCTACGGGGCGGTGGCTTGCCCGCATGAGAACTGGGGAAGGCGGGGCTCTGCCAGCTCGCACGTTTGGCTCGCTTGTAAATCAAAACGTCCGAATAGGTTACAGGGGGGCAATCACATACTGGGGGAACTTATTGTTAATCCTAAGCCTATTAACCCCGCACCAACTTCCCCCTTGTGTGTGATGCGTAAATTTCAGTTCACATTTCCCCACTTAATTACATGAGATATCTCTACACATCCAACGGACAAAAACACTCTATTCAATCCTAACTTTTCGAGTGACGCGAGCTCGGTGTCGGCAACTGTGACCCGCCTCGCGGAAGAGGTGTTCGACGACGACGACGACGAGGTGGACTGGGGAAACCTCATCACCATCATCGTCCTCTTGACCGCGGCCGCTGAAGAAATGGTCCGCCGGTTCGGGACGGTCCGACGGATTGGACCGAGATGTTTTTCCCTCGAGATGAGCCGGGTCACGGTGGAGCGACACGGATCTGGATTCGAGAACGAGGCGGCTGGGTGTGTGGTGTGTGGGTCTGGGTGCTTTGTGTTGACGGGAGCCTCCTGAGTGTGGTCGGCTGTTGTGGGTGTGTTGGTGTGGGTGTGCTGGTGGGTGTGGTGTGGGTTGGGTGTGGTGTGTGTGTGGGTGTGGGTGGGTGTTGTGTGTGTGGGTGTGTGAGTGTGGGTGTGGGTGTGTGGTGGGTGGGTGTGTGTGTGGGTGTGTGAGTGTGGGTGTGTGTGTGCGGTGGGTGTTGTGAGTGTGGGTGTGGGTGTGTGGTGTTGGGTGGGTGTGTGAGTGTGGGTCGTGGGTGGGTGTGTGTGTGTGGGTGTGGGTTTGTGTGTGGTGGGTTGTGTGAGTTGTGGGTGTGTGTGTGTGGGTGTGTGTGTGGGTGGGTGTGTCGAGTGTGGGTGTGTGGTGTGTGGGTTGGGTGTGTAGTGTGGGTGTTGGTGGGTGTGGGTGGTGTGTGAGTGTGGGTGTGGGTGGGTGTGTGAGTGTGGGTGTGTGGGTGTGGGGTGGTGTTGTGTGAGTGTGGGTGTGTGTGGGTGTGGAGGTTGTGTGGAGTGTGGGTGTGTGAGGGTGGTGTGTGTGGGTGCTGTGAGTGTGGTGTGTGTGATGGTGTGTGGTGTGTGTGGTGTGTAGTGGTGGTGTGTGTGTGTGTGTGTGTGTGGTGTGTGTGTGTGTGTGTGGTGTGTGTGTGTGTGTGTTGGTGGTTGTGTGTGCTGTGATGTGTGTGTTGTGGTGTGGCGTGTGTGTGTGTGGGTGTGAGTGTGTGTGGGTGTGTGTGGGTGTGTGTGTGGGTGTGTGTCGGTGTGTTGTGGGTGTGTGTTGTCGGGTGTGTATGTGTTGGGGACGTGGCGTGTGTGGTGTATATGGGTGTGTGTGTGGGTGTGTGTGTATGTGTGGGTGTGTTGGGTGTGTGTGTATATGGGTGTTGGGTGTGTTGTGGTGTGTATATGGGTGTGTGTGTGTGGGTGTGTGGGTCATTGGTGCTTTCGGGTCATGTCCCTGAACCTGGAGCCTCCTGAGATACTCGAGACCTTTGGTTGTTCTGTGTTGGTGCTTCGAGAGACCATTTGGTGTCGGTGGAGAATCTACAGGCTGTTCCATTCGGGCGGTCCTCTTAATCGTGGGGTTAGAGGTCAGAGTTTGGGAGTACCGCGTTAGCCGTTAGAGTTCAGGGTGTTTTGGTGGTTCCTCAGGGTTCGTAGTTCGGGGGATGGGCAACAGGTAGTGGTCGCAGGATCAGAGTTTGGGTAGGGCTACCAGGATCGAGTTGTCTAGGGTCCGGGGTACTGTGGTCAGAGTTTGGGGTCGGGGTACAGGTCAGAGTTGGGTCGGTCGCAGGGTACGAGTTCGGTCGGGGTAGCCAGGGTCAGAGTTTGGGGTCGGGGTCAAGGGATCAGAGTTTGGGGTCAGGGTACAGGGTCGAGTTCGGGTCGGGGTACGGGTCAGAAGTTTTGGGGGTCGGGGACCAGGGTCAGAGTTTGGGGTCGGGTGTACCAGTGGTCAGAGTCAGAGTTTGGGGTCGGGGTACCAGGGTCAGAGTTTGGGGTAGGGTACCAGGGTACGAGTCAGGTGTCGGGTACCGGGTCAGAGTTTGGGGTCGGGGTACCAGGGTCAGAGTTTTGGGGTCAGGGGTACCAGGTACGAGTTAGGGTGGGTGTACCAGGCATCAGAGTTTGGGGTCGGGGTACCAGGTCAGAGTTTGGGGTCAGGGTACCAGGGTACGAGTTAGGTCGGGGTACCAGGGTCAGAGTTTGGGGTGGGGTACCAGATCAGAGTTTGGGGTCAGGGTAACAGGGTAACGCAGTTCAGGGTCGGGGCCAGGATCAGAGTTTCGGGTCGGGGTACCAGGGTCAGAGTTTGGGGTCGGGGTACACAGGTCACGAGTTTGGGGTCGGGGTACCAGGGCTCGACGTTCGGGTCGGGGTACCAGGGTTTGACGTTCGGGTCGGGTACCAGGGGTTCGAGTTCGGGGTACAGGTTGGAGTTCGGGTTGGGGTGCCAGGGTCGAGTTCGGGTCGGGGTACCAGGGTTTGCAAGTTTGGGGTCAGGGTGCCAGGGTTTGAGACATATATGGGGTTAGGTGCAGGGTTGGGTTCTGGGTCGGGATACCAGGGTTTCGAGTTCGGGTATGGGATACCAGGATCAGAGTTTGGGGTCAGGGTGCCAGGGTACGAGTTCAGGGTCGGGGTAGATGGGTCAGAGTTTGGGGTCGGGGTACCAGGGTCAGAGTTTGGGGTCGGGGTACCAGGGTTCGAGTTCGGCTCGGGGTACCAGGGGTTGAGTTCGGCGGTCGGGGTACCAGGGTTCGAGTTCGGGTACCAGGGTTTGAGTTCGGGGTTGGGGTGCCAGGGTTCGAGTTCGGGGTCGGGGTACCAGGGTTTGAGTTTGGGGTCAGGGTGCCAGGGTTTGAGTTCGGGGTCAGGGTGCCAGGGTTGAGTTTGGGGTCGGGGTGCCAGGGTTCGAGTTCGGGGTCGGGGTACCAGGGTTTGAGTTCGGGGTACAGGGTTTGGAGTTCGGGTTGGGTGGGGTGCCAGGGTTCGAGTTCGGGGTCGGGGTACCAGGGGTTTGAGTTTGGGTCAGGGTGCCAGGGTTTGAGTCGGGGTCAGGGTGCCAGGGTTTGAGTTGGGGTCGGGGTGCAGGGTTCGAGTTCGGGGTCGGGTACCAGGGTTTGAGTTTGGGGTCGGGGTACCAGGGTTTGAGTTTGGGGTCGGGGTGCCAGGGTTTGAGTTCGGGGTCGGGGTGCCTCCCCATTCCTTTCTCTGTAGTTCATTATTTCCTCCACCACCAAAGGTGTTCTCCATACATGGGTCATGTTTGGGGTAGGTACCAGGGTCAGAGTTTTGGGGTCAGGGTACCAGGGTTGATTCGGGCTCGGGGTACCAGGGTTTGAGTTCGGGGTCGGGGTGCCAGGGTTCGAGTTCGGGGTACCAGGGTTTGAGTTCGGGGTTGGGGTGCCAGGGTTCGAGTTCGGGGTCGGGGTACCAGGGTTTGAGTTTGGGGTCGGTGTGCCAGGGTTTGAGTTCGGGGTCGGGGTACCAGGGTTTGAGTTCTGGTCGGGTACCAGGGTTCGAGTTGGGTGCCAGGGTTTGAGTTCGGGGTTGGGGTGCCAGGGTTCGATTCGGGGTACCAGGGTTTGAGTTTGGGGTCGGGGTGCCAGGGTTTGAGTTCGGGGTCGGGGTACCAGGGTTTGAGTTTGGGGTCGGGGTGCCAGGGTTTGAGTTCGGGTCGGGGTACCAGGGTTGAGTTCGGGGTCGGGGTACACAGGGTTCGAGTTCGGGGTGCCAAGGGTTTTGAGTTCGGGGTTGGGGTGCCAGGGTTCGAGTTTCGGTACAGGGTTTGAGTTTGGGGTCGGGGTGCCAGGGTTTGAGTTCGGGGTCGGGGTACCAGGGTTTGAGTTTGGGTCGGGGTGCCAGGGTTTGAGTTCGGGGTCGGGTACCTCCCATTCCTTCCTCTGTAGTTGATTGTTTCCTCCACCACCAAAGGTGTTCTCCATACATGGGTCATGTTTGCACCCCCTGCCTTTGGGGGGGTGCAAAAAAAAGAAAAAAAAAGAAGCTGGCTTTACGACCTCCTCTGAGATACAGCGACCACATTATTACTCCATCAGAAGGAAGAGAGAGATTGGGATTTCCTCCTTCTTGTCTCGGCGTTCGAAAGCAGGGTTCCCAACGCGGAAACCGTCGTAACGTGACCCGCGAGGAATGGCGTTCGTTGGTGTGGTGGCGTGGTTGGCCCAGAGTTGTTGTAGTTGGTGGCGTAGTTGGCGTTGTATTGGTGGTTGGTTTCGAAAAATAAAGGCAAGAACAGAAAACGCCATAAACATCAAAGTAATCCGCAGCCCGAATGAATCAAACAATGTAAATTTCCCTCGAAACAATGGTTTGGGCTAACTAAACATGTACTTCAGAAATATATCTTGACACCTTACCTGGGACTGAATGGTGTAATCGCGAATTTTTCGCACAGCCGTAACAATATTAAACTTACCTAGGCTAAAGTTCGGCACCTGTTTTTACCATTTACTTTACAGGTTGGGAATCTTTTGTAATAGAGGAGAAATATATATTAAGGTTAATTTTCGACTAAATGGATAACAAACTTAAAAAGAATCATATCATATTTTAGTACATTTATATATCAGAATAATATGATTTTAATTTTAATATCAAGGTTTTAATGGAATTCAACAATCAATTTATTTATTTTATCACCCCCAACGCCATCATGATGAAAATGTTTCAACAGTAAGCATTCCTGACTGGATGAGGTCTGCGAAAGAAATATTTTGAAGCAAATTTACTAATACGGTCCATTTTGAACCGACTTAAAGTCACCTGACCGGAACAAGCTTTACAATATATGCCTGTTGACAGTCACGAGGGAACGTTTTGCTGCAGAGTTCAGCCGGAGTCGGCCCAGCTGTGTTGGCCGGGAAGGTCGATAGAAGGAGACACGACAGAACGGTTGACGAATGACAATACTCGTGATCTGAGAATGTACCAACCTTCCAGAACGAGCCACAAAATTAAGAAAAAGTAATTTTGATGTGTTGAAAAAGGAAAAATATTTTAAAGTCATCCTTTATTCAATAAACAGCGTTTGGTCCGTGTAAAAGGAGGTGGAGGTGTAGCAGGTGTTATCAGGGATGTAAGCTTTGTATTGCTCTATATTTTGGTCGAGTTGATGTTTAAAAAGTTAAAATGAAATC
>JAXMNL010000162.1:65960-80913 GCA_035128595.1 Eptatretus atami | reverse complement strand
AGGAGGGCCCGAGTGACTATTACCTTTTATAATCGAGGGAATGTAATCCGAGATCAGCAAATAAGAAAATGAATAATTTGATTTTGAAGAAAAGAAAATACATTATGAGTAGAATAATCTTTTTGAATTCAAAACGTTGGTCCATGTAGATTGGAGGTGATGAGAGTACGACTGACAATTGGGACAAGAACTTCCCTACCTCTTCCAAGGTTTTTGGGAGAAGGGGAGGGGGGATAGCGAATGATTTTTTCCAACTCCAAATCGAGAGGAAGACGGTCTCACACGCTATCTCAGTCGAAAAGTTATGAATCACATTTTGCTGAAACTATAAACCTACCTCTTCATCCGTCAAGTCAATCGGCTGTCTTCTGTTGCAATCTCCACGCCGACGAGTCACTATTCGTTTTCATTTTCGTTGCTCCATCGTCCAGCCCCGAGGATATACCGGAACAAGATGTTCTTTCATCTTGTTTGTAAAGCCATTTTGAACCACCTTTTGAATCGCCAGTCCAACCTCTCACGGAGCTTTCAACATCACATCCCTCAACAAACTTTCGAATCCCGTGTGGACTGTCAGGCGCGCTTGCGAAGCAGTTTCAAGAGGCGGGTTTCTCTTTGTCTTCCATCTTGGAGCCTGGGGGAGTTTTAATCGAGCGAAGCCACCGGGGAGTCCTTCGTTGAGAGGTACGGGTGCTCCAAACGCATATTTTTTTAAACAATCAGTGGATAGACCTGGTCAATAACACTCCAGGTCAGGCACTGTTTCTCGGTGGGCGCTTGCAGTACCTCATCAACGCATATCTGTTCCACAACGCGGTGAGCTGCTCGCATGGTTCTTGCGACAGACTGTCGGGGTCTTTTTGAGCGCACCTTTACCTTCGTTCTTTTGTGGAACAAGGTAATGTCCTTGAAGCTACGTCATCTGCGGATAATTGGGGGACTTTCAACCGTCACTTGACTTGGGATTTCGATCTTGGGGACCACGTCACGTGCCTGTGAGATCGAATAGGTTGTGGCTTCGAGGTACTCGCATGTGAAGAAGTGGCGTATCCAGGTACAGTGAAGCCACGACCAATTGAGAGTGGTTGGTCTACGACTGCACCTGAGACGGATGTGTGGTGCAGATGAAGCTTGGAACTTGTCTCTGTGTTTGTGCGTACAAACCGTGAATGCGGCTTTGTCCGACAGTGAGACGAGTGCAGATATCGAGTACAGTGAAGAAAGCCAGACAGCAGTTTAGGGTGGTGACTGTCACTGCACCCTGAGGAATGTGCATGTATGGTGCGTGTTGTGCTGTGTTGTGATGGACGACACAGAGACAAGTAGAAGTGCGGGCTTGTCCGCGAGTTGCTGAGCAGATGGATGTATGAGGGGTGACTTGCGGCTGCACTCGAGAAGTTGGCGGAGGAGGTGACTTTGTATATAATCGAGGTGAGATTGAACCGTTGAGGCGGGGAGGGTGGATGTCGGGAGAGGGTAGGCCCGTCGGTGGATTGTCATCCTGCCCGGGAAGGCTTCTGGCCATGTCCTCAGATACTATCTGGACTTGTACGGCGACGTTGATTTGAAGCAATGTCGGACATCTTCTGATCCCATCTTCGTTCGATGTTCTTCCAATTTCCTGATCACCATGGAGAGTCGGGTGCAAGTGAAGTAGGCTTAGAGTTTCTGTGGAGTGAGATGGAAACGAAGATGGAGACGAATTCAAGGGGGACAGAGGAAAATGACATGATAGACAAGAAATTTGCACAAGAGAGACAACAACCGCGTTTTCCCGCACAAGAACTCTGACCGGCTAGTAGTACCCCGACACCAAACCATCTACAATTCCTGGTGACCCAACCCCAAACTCTGACCCTTGTGACGGCTGAACCCCGAAACTCTGAATCCGGTAGGATGAGCGCTGACCCGCAACTCTGCACCCTGGGTGAGGGCGCTGAGAACCCCAGAACTCTGATCCGGTACACACTGAGGGACTTTGATCCATGGAACCACGACCCCGAAACTCGACCCTTGGTATTACCCGACCCCAGGGAAGGCTACTGAACCCCAGATTTACCCGACCCCAAACTCTGACGATGGTTACCGACAGACCAGAACCCAACCGACGAAACTCGCTAACGGGCATGAAACGCTGGTACCGCAACTTAAGTGGCCTCTAGAACACCCGCTATTAAGTCGAACAGTCACTCATTCTCACCGACACCCTCTGGTTCTGCAGAAGCACCGCACAGCACAACAACCGAAAGGGGTCTCGTAGTGCTCAGGGAGGCTCCCGGAGTGATCAGGAGATGACGCACGAGAGCAGGCCAGGAGGACCTCGACGAGCACTCGCTCCGAGGACTCACCGACGAGGCGCCTCGTTCTGCGGAATTCGCAGCGTCAGGTAGTCGCGTCCACGTGACCGCGGGGCTCAGTGGCTGCGAGACAAACATCTCGCGTGGGAGCCAGGAAAGGGCGACCGTTCCGAAACAGGTGGGACCATTTTCAACGCCGGTTCGCGGTCGTAAGAAGGACGATGTTTTTTGATGAGTTTCCGCAGTTCACACTCGTCGGTCGTCGTCGAACACCTCTTTCCGCGAGGCGATCCTCGTTGTTACAACCGAAGCTCGGCGCAGCTCGAGGGCCTTCAGGGTGCAAGCTTCGCGCCATTTTGGTCGAATACGTCTCGCGATGTTTGGTAAACATCTTGTCACCGAGCGCAGATGAGGATTTCCGCCAACTTGGTTGAGGATGCGGGCGAGTCCGTGCCAGACGGTGCGTACGTCAGCCTTGATCACCGACTGGTCTCTACGCATGAGCGGATCGACGTCCGATCGCCAACACTTCGAGAAACAGCGATAAACGGCGTCCAGCGCCAGGAGCCCGAGTGGCGGGGGCTAAAAGACAGAGTGCGGGTTGGTTTGTTCCATTCTTACGTGGGTGGTAGGGTTGTATGTTTATGGTCTGTACGGTCCTTCGACAGCAGGGGAGGGTGCACGAGGAGACAATCTGGTGGGGCGGGAGGGCGTGAATGAAAGAGAGCGAGGAGCGTGCGGGTTTCTTCGATTCCTCTTACTGGATGTAGTTTTTTTATTGGTCTGTGCGTCCTTCGAAGAGCAGGAGGAGCCTGTTTGCAGACCCGTCACAGCCTGTGACCTGGTAGACTCGGACGCGGTGTATTCCACGATAGACAACAGATTTACTCGTGTGGTGAGAAGAGAAAGAGAAGAAGAAGAAGTAGAAGAGAGAGAGGGAAGAAGGGATTTCTCGTTCGATTAGGGCAAGTGTCGTGCTCGTTCACTGATCGCCACACGCATCGGGGGTGCATATCCAGGGACTCATGGCAATCCAGAGATTGGGCGGGGAGGGTGGGGGGAGGTTTCGCCGGAGCAGGCGAGAAGGAAGTAGACAGAGAGAAATCGTAGAGATCATGATGAGTGATGGAAAAGAACTTTAGTATGCTAGAGCTTCAAAGATATGGATTTGCCATCAATTCGACATATTTCTTCTGATTTGACGGTTCTGTATTTGTTAGCATAAAATGATGTCTGGGCTGTCTTTGTACAGTTGCTATATGCTTCTAAACCGATGTTCTGAGCTTAGAAACTCTGATGCCATATGCGATTGTTTTCTTACTAGTTACTGATAGAGACTGGGGTTTCGTCTGGATTAAATATTGTATGTGTGGTAAGTTGTGTACTGCTATTGATAGCAGCTTTACTGAAAGCGCGGCTTTTGGCTTTTTTTTTAGGCCCCCCCACTCCTTCCTGTCTCTTAGTACTTGGCGAGTTCTGTGGTGTACCAGTGAACCTCTCGTGTGTTTGCCACTGTTTACTATGGTATTAAATACATTTTTGTTTGGATAGGGGTGGTTCTGCGGGTAGGTTAGTTGTTTGCGGGGCAACCAGGTAACCTCACACTTGGTACTCTTTGCCATCTCTCTTGGCGCGGTCACTGACATATAATCTCCCTTATTTCGCTGCCCTTTCCAGGACTCGCCATATCTTGTCGTCTCACTTCGTCCTCGTCATCGGTCCGTACTTTATTTCCCGCATCCTGCACTCACCGTTCATGTCCATTTCTCATCTTTCACTGCTATTACTACCTTCTCTTGTACACTCGACCCTCCTTCTTCTTCCCACCCTCTTATCTCATCATGGTCATCCCCATCTCCTGATCTCCACTTCCGTGCTGATATAACATTCACATCTGATCTTCGCTTCACACAATCCCGGTGCGTTCGTCTAACTTTCCCTCCCCTCTAAAGAGCTCTCGCGTTGTCTATACCCCTTCCTAGAACTCCATTCCTTTCCTCGCACGGCTCGATCCGGACTCACCTCGAATCACAGATCTGTCTTCGAGTAGATCGTCGATTCCAGTATCGCTCTCCTCTCTTGTTCTCTTATCGTGCTCGTTCTCCTCAATTCTCTCTGCTCCTGCTCGCTTCCGTCGCTCACCGTTTCTACTTTCCTCCCATTGTTCTAAACCTCCTGTGTTCCCTTACTTACCTTCATACCCGCTGTTGTGTACGCGTTGCCTTGCCTTTCTGTCTTCATGCCTCTCATTCTATACGTTTTCCGTCCCAACCTGGCTTAGATGCATATTACTCCCGCGTTCTCCGTACACCTCAGTGTTATGGCTATTTCGTTGTCTCTCCTGGCGTGACTTTTTTGTAGCCTGTCTGTTTAGAGTAGTGTGCGTGAGCTCCAGTCTCCTTCGGGTCATAAGTGCTCGTAGGAGGGTTATTCTTATCCGTTCGTCTTTGGGTTGGGTATGGTCCCGTAACGTCTCGCCCATCGATAATTAGGTGTCTGTCCACGATCTGGCTCGTTCTTCCCGTCGGCTCACCCAGCCATTCCATCGGCGGGCGGACATCCACCTCACAATTCCTTCGGATTGCTCGTTTCAGGCTGTCTTTTCTCGCCCGTCGGTGGATCTCGCATTTTTGGCAGATCCGTGGTCCGCATGGGTCGTGCCACGTCATCGGGACTTATGTGCCTTTCTCGTGCCCGAACTGAGATCAACCGAACCAATCGTCTTTGCATTCGTCACCCGCTGCGTGTTTGCATGGTCGCCCTCAGTGCCTGCGCATTTGACATCCATATGGCTCAGTGCCCTGCGCCCTGTGCGCATCCCATACGCCTTTCTTCCCTTTCATTACGTGTTTGTTGTTCTCGACAGTCTTGCGTATTCTATTTGCTGTGCGTGCATCATTTTATCGAGCTACCGATTCATGTGTGCACAATATCTCGCTTCCCTAACAGAGCAGTATTTTCGATCTCGGCTGTACAGTGGCGCGGGGATCTTGTTCACGATCGAGTTTTGGTTTGTTTTTTCTTTGTTTGTATTGTTGTGTGACCAAGTGGTGGTGGTGGGAGCAGAGGAGTTAGCGGGAGGGAGAGGTGTCAGCCATGCCGGGTCAAATGAGGTGCCGGCCCTTGCGGGACTCAAGATGGATAGGACTCTCTGAAAGTTGGAACTTGATGCTGGGGAGAAGATATCGGGTGCAAGTGGGTTTGGGTGGGTGTCCTGGACGGTATTACGGCGATTCCTCTACATACTACCACCTGCCTCAGGTCGTACTTGGTTTAGGACATGTTGTCGTGTTGGAAGAGAAAAATTAATTAAATAAAATATGCTCGTCTCGAAAGTTGTGTGTGGGACAGGGAGAAGGGGATGTTCTCTCGGCATCGGACTCGGGTTTCTACCGGTGTGTAGGTCCGATCTCTCAGTGGGGTGCAATAGGGATTCGTTAGAGTTCGATGTCAAAGCTCTCTGAACACACTAGATTGTTGCGATTCCAACCTGATTTGAATTATATGGTGATGGGTGTACAGGTCGACCCCTGCAGGATGGTAGCTGGGAGTTTCTCTGAGATGCATGCTCGCGGTTTATGGTTGCTAGCGACCAGCTGTGGTAGGAAGCAGGGATAGAGTGGAAGGTTCGGGGGCGTTCACCTCTGTATACTCTCTCTGGGTGAGATGTATATGTATCATGCTACTCGGCCGGGATTTGCCTGCGTAGGCCGCCCGGGTCCTCTATCGGGACTGTTAGAATTCGCGGCAAAATGGATAGACCACGTGGGGTAGGTTCTGATTGTGTTTTAAGTTTCTTTACCTAAGGTATACCGACGTCGGTGCCAGGACGTGAGCCGGGGAAGTGGGTGCAGGCCGCTCGAGACGGTGTGCTGGCGTACGGGGAAGAGGACGCCGGACCAGATACTTAGACCACCGTGTGCGAGACTACTCGAAGAAGCGTGCTAGCGTTGCGTTCGCTGGGAACGCACATTCTAGACGTTCCTCTGTGAATTCGTCAACATGTCCCTTTACAGCGGCAACAGCCGCTATTCTCCAATTCTCACGCACGTGTAAACGGAGATCGACCCCGAAGATGAAGTACTAAAAGACGCATTCGGTCAGTCACAGCCAGTGGTACATACGTGTGGTGTGTGTAGGATTAGTACTGTAGCGACGCGCAGAGGGGGAGACCGCGACGTACCAAGGAGTCGGGAGATGTGAGTAGCCTTGAATGTCAATGTTAGTGAGCTCAGGTAGTGTGCCAGGTGACGACTGTTGGTCGTACTAGCAGATAGAGGCATTCGTGTGCAATGTGATTGACACCTGTCTCGATAATTATCGTGGGCTATTTCCTGGCAGACTCGGACGGTTGAGACCCCACAATAGACACACTTAAATGCAGACGAACACCTTCTTGTTAAGCGAATCTGATTGACACTAGATGCACCTGTGTGGCACACACAGCGACGCAGCGGGGGCGACGGGACACGCGGCTGGAAACTCAGGAGCACATAATATTAAGGAATTCACTAGTCTATTTAGGATACGTACTCTAAGTCTGAGGCAGGTAAGGAGATTGTATAAGGGCGAAGTCTGTGTCAGGATTGAAGAATATTCTAGGTAGTGTTATGTCCAGTGCTGTGGGTAAGTGACAGCCTGCGCGAACGTTGTCGCTTCCTGTTTCCGTTGCAGGTCTGGTGGGGTTGGGCTTCCTGTCCGAGGCTCGTGTGCAGGTTTCGCAACTGCGGGTTCTCGAGCGCAGGGCCTTGACGATGTCTGGCGCATGCACACGCTCCGACAGACTGTTGTGAATCATGAGCCAGCCTGGGAGCGGGATCGCTTGCTGTCTGTGAACAGGCAGACTGGATTGGTATGCTTGGAGCTTTGAGGAAACCGCGTGGGCGCGGGGTTCGTTCGACTGTGACACTATTGTGCCAGCCCTCCTTCGCGGTCCTCGCTGGGGCGTGATGGTGTCGGTCTGCCCGAGAGCGTACTGCGTAACTGGCTCTTAGTGTCAAGTGGTGAGGGAGGAGATGAGGCGAGGGGGCAAGCAGTGTCAGAGGACGCGCGATCGTCCAGTGTTCCGCTTTGAGGATTGCGCTCTTCGGTAGTGAACCTTCGGTATTCACTCTCGTCCTGGTCGTACCGTCGTGGTTTTGGAGCTGTTCTTCGTATGAATACCAGTACCTTGTTTGTTGATGCTGTTCTGGTCTGTCTTGGTTGGACGTTTTAAGGCATGTCTTGGTGAGGGTGAAGCGTTGTATCGCGTAAGTTCACATCGCTTTCACACGGGCCCGTGCTCCTGTTCTCCCTTACTGGAACGGTTTTGGCGCGCAGGAAAATGCTCGTCACCTGTCATGGCCAAAACGAGCGGCAAGTTCCATGTGTTTGGCCTGGGGGCGTGGTGACGTCACGCGGACCCTTTCTCCCTGGCGCGGGTTCTGATTGGCTGGGTGTCGTCACCCCACTGTAGCACGCCTGATCGCGCTCGTAGGCGCCAGCGAAGGCCCCTCTTAGAACTCCGGCCTTCTTCCCAAAGTGCACCGCCCCTCCAACAGAAGTTTGAGAGCAACATAAAGGTTCTTGCGTGGGCTCCGCCAGGCGATGTACTGTGCATGACACACATTGTTAGCGATGGGCGAATCGGGCCAGAGCGAGGTGAAGGTGATTGCTTGGGGCGTGTGTGTAGTTAGAGGGGTGTAAATAAAAAGAAAATCCTGACTATCAAAGTTAATCACAGTGCTAGTTGGTTTTTACAAATTGTCTCTGGTATTTTGTTAGTCAACTATGTCATTATTGCGGTGGTATGTCACCAAGATGCACCAGAGGATGAATTGCCCGATTCGTGTGAGCAAGAACAAGTTCTACGTCCGAGCAATTTTGCAGCTCGACAGTCGTCTCAGAAATTAAAGCTGAGCACGTGTTGTATCGCTGAGATTCTGGCTGTGAGAGATAGCGGTGTATTTGTGTTGGTGTGGTCACATCTCTCTCTGCCCAGGCTTCCACATGGGATTCCGGCGGCCGCGGAAACAAAAATGAAAATTCGCAGTTCCCAGAGGAATCTGAACCATTTTTCCGTCTTTTCGAGCGCAGGCCAGTAGGTGAGAATTTGGATGTATAAGATGATATCGGCCTCGACATCCAAGTGACAGGATGATGGCCCGGCGGAGCTCACAGCCTGTCGGACGCTCACCGACCAACTGGAGCGTGTGCTCATCCCTGAGAGGAGCTTTGACGCAACGCGATGCAGACGGGGCGGGTAGGACTGCCGGACACTTGGATATGGAACCATGTGTTACAGCGTGATTCGCCATGTGCCTGCCGTGACGGGGCGGCTGATTACCGTGCATCTCTGGCAGCTCTCAGAGAATGCTGTGCGGCGTGGCTTGAGGAGGGGAGGTGAGGATTTATCTGAGGTAATATTAACGAGGGTAGAGAATTGATGGGCGAGGGCCGGAGGGGTTCGAAGGAGGTGATACGGGTGGGTTGACACATGGTGGCGTATGTGAGGAACGGTCGGTGGCGTGAAGCGGCAGCCCAGGTCGTAGAACTACGTGGAGAAAGGAATAAGTAGTGTTTGTCGTTTACGCTTGGCATTGAGAAAGAGCAAGGTGGAATAAGAATAGAGGGAGGGGTAGGGTTTCTCCGGATGGAGAGTTGGTAAAAGAAATGGGGAGACGGATAGGAGAAAGGCAATGTGTGAGTTATTTTGGAATTGAACGACTGGAGATCGTGAGATGAATCTAGGCGGTCATAGGCGATGGGTGATGGGTGAACAGCTAGTTCGGTGTTGCAGTAAGATAAAGAGGATGATTGGTTCTGGGCTACTTGGTGCGAGTCGATCTTAGGGATACTTTTGGGGGAGTGCTACGCGTTTAGAAATGGATGACGTGTTCGTCGGATATGATGGCGGTGAGTGGGTTGGGTTCACGTCGTTAGTATTTGATTGTGGCGAACGTCCGGGAGAGAGCGAAGTCCGTGAGCGTGAGGTAATTGGGAGAGTCAAATTCGGTGATTCTTGTGGGAGGAAGATTTGTATGGTATATGCGGGTCGTTGGAGAGGAATGAAGTGGAGGGAGTGTGTACGTAAGTGTACGCCTCTGTCTAGGTATACGTCGGATAGGTGATTGAAACGAATTTGTGACGGCTGGGTGTGGTAGTGTGATTAAAGGATTAGTGATGACGAAATGTGTGTGATTTCGTGTGTTTTGAGTGTGAGATGCGGACTCTCATGTCGCTTGCAAGCTAATACGAGTGTTCGAATAGCGTTTTATGCATGGCTGAGAATTCTAGAACAGTGTGACGAGTCTTTTAATGTAGACAAGTTTTGATTATAATACTCTCACACATGCTGGCCGTCCGAAATTGTGGTGTGTGTAGCTACCTTACAATGTGCCGGCACGGCGTAGTGTTCTGTGAGAGTGAACTGTAAAAGCAGTGGAAGCATGTTAGGATATGTCTAGTTCTTATCGACGGTGTTGAACGTTGGCAGCGAGCCAAGTGTGGACTAGCGTGCTCGTGAGTACTTAAGAATGGATGCGCTGTATCCAGTGGAGCGAATTGATTTGATGACGAGAGGATTAGGTTTAGGCTACCTAATTGTAGCATAGATGAGCAGTCGGGATTGTATGGTGTGGGCCTGATCGAGATGGCATGCGGGGTGGGTTTTAGCTAGAGATCGCGAGCAAGCCTCGCAGCTATGGTCTCAATGGTGGAGTGATGCTTGGCTGGGGTGGTTTCTGGTGCGAGGTCGTTGTAATAGTGAACTCTCGCATTGAAGGAGAGAGTGAGTTCAAGGGCTTGAGGATATTTGCGTGTGACGCTCGCGATCGTGCTCGCGTTGTGCGCTGACGCTCGAAGCATGGCGGGGATCCTCTTGGTGTATACGCAGATCCGGGCTCACACTAGAAGGGAAATAGCGTGCGGAGGAGGGGGATGCTGTCTCGCAGTGATTGGGCTAGGGAGCTCGTGTCGAGGGGTGGATCAGAGCTTAGCACCTGTTCGACTCGCCATCCAGACGTAATCAGTAGAGATATGCCGGATGGCTTCGGTATTGTTTGGAGCGCGTCTGCCCATGTGTGCGGCTAGTAACCACTTTGCTGTATAACACGATTCTTAGTGTTGGCCGTGCGAAGAGGATGGGCGCCTATCCTCTTACGTAGCAGATTGATTACTAGTTACCACGATCACAATTACTCAGGAATTGTGTGTATTAGAACGTCACCGGTGAGCCGTCTCGGATCTGTGGATTGACCTGGTTTTGGACGGGAGTCCGTCTTGTTGCAATCTATCGGGAGCGGTACCCGATCACTGATCCGTGGAGTTCTAATTTGATTTGCGCTGTTTTGTCTCCTCGGCTATCTAAACCTAAATCATACGCCACATACCAGCACAGTCAAATTCAACTTAGCAGTGTGTGTCGGCAGTGCTTCTCGCTCTCGGCAATATGCTTTCTATAGTCTTCCGATGAAGATAAGAAAATCGTCTACTAAGTTAAATACTGATACTGACTCGTTGTAACGACATTTGATTGTGGAGCCTCGGCAATCTCATTAATAGTTGAGAGGGCCCGTGGGTGAGGCGTTGTTGTAATTGTGCAGTGGTTGAGAGCGGTTAGGTTGTGCGATTTCGTTTGTAGAAAGTAATTCGCGCTTTCTGCTGCTTCCCAATTAAGGAGGAGCAAGGTGTGTGTATTGCAGTATGTAAGTTTGGACTCGGGACGATAACTTGTGGGAGAGAAGAATGTCAATGGAAAAGAAGGAGAGGAGGACAGCCCCGAATTAATTGGGGTTCTGTGAGCTCCAGGTTATGTTGTTGTGCGGGCTTGATTGAAATCTCGGCGGTGCACACATTTAGAGACTGGGTGTGACTGGAGCATTGAGGTCTGGTGGTGTGGCATGAAAGTTGAGCAGGTGCATGTGGAGTGTAGCCAGCGCGTGTGGCACTCGTGTGTCTAGAGTAGCTGGAGAGTCGACGGCCGAGGTGTCTGCCGAGGTTACGCGTGGGCCATGCATAATTGCGGACGAGGGCTTAGGTAGAATTGATTTTACGTTATGAAGGGCTTCTGTCCGATGCGGGTGCAGTTATGCGGACCTGAGGGTTTTGTGTGTGTGGTGGAGTGCTTGTTGATGACTAATGCTGTGAGCCACGTCAGTTATCGGGGTAGGTTGTGCCCGGGGAAGTTTGTGGGTATGCTTTCGGGTGCGAGGAGATTGTCTGGTGTTGCGATGGTGTTCTGTAACAGCAGGTTTGAAGGACCGCATGGTGTGGATATCCGACATAACGCTTGGAATGTGTGGCCTGTGGTGATGGCGAGGGGGGGCTGGCTGGTTGATGGGAAGTGTGGTGCTAGGATGGTTGTAGTGTCGGGGAATGAGTAATGCACGGCAGATTGAGGCGGGGTGGAACCATATATGGACAGTCGTATGGGTTCTTACGGTTGGAGGTGCTGTCGCAAGGAGCGGCTTGTAGAATTGGATGTAATTTCTCTGTCGGCTCAAGGACTTTGGGAGTGGAGTTGCAGATGCCGAGATGGTTGGGGTGGGATGGGTGTGTCGACTTTTTGGCTCTTGCGTATAGACTTTCTGAAGCAAGAAGGGGTTGGGCTTGCTGAATGGGGCTATCTGATCTTTTAGGAGTTTTTGGTAAGGGGGAGGTCGTCTCTCTTGATGTGGGTTTACTGATTATCCGTGAACTTGGAGCAGCGAGGCCTTCCGGATTGGGGGTTTAGCTTGATTGTTCCCTGACCTGAGAAAGGAGGGCGTGGTATTCCCTGTTGGTTTACCTGTATCGTGCTGGGAAAAGAGGGGGGACCACACCCAATTGAGACTGACCTTTGAGCGTGGGGGAAAGGTAAGCGGATGGTCATTGTATGGGAAATGAGGGATTCGTTCCTCACTCTTTCCATGAGCAAGAAGAGCTATTGGATGTGATTTTGATTGTTGTACCGAAATGATTGCAAATTGGAGATGACAGAGGCAATAGAAGTGGCACGGATGTGGGGGTGTTATTGACAAAGCGGTTGGGCGTTAAGGCGGCGTTAAAACTTGAAACAGTGGATGCAAGGTGGTTGTTTGAGGGATTCGATGCTGGTTGGAACATGCTCGGTGTATTTCGCATGCGGGGCTGTTGAGAGATTTTGTTTCGTTTAATTGTGAAATACCAATTGGGGCGTATGGATGGACGGCAGCGGCCGATGGATTCGAGAATGTGTGGTTTGTGAAAGTGTTTGTCATTTTGATGACAAGTGATCGAGGTGTGTGGTTTGTTCACAATAAGGTGTGATGGTGTTGTGTGGGTGTGTGCTGGGTTGACTAATGTTGTGATGGGGTGATTGTGCATGGGGGAGTGAGTCGGACGTACTGGGTAGGGTTTCTACGTGTGTAGGTTAGGGGACTTAGGATTGACTGGTTCGTGTGGCCATTGTGGGGGACTGGGGGTATTGCAGGGCAAGTATTGTGGTATGGTGGGTGTGAATTGGTTGGGCTTGTGTCTTTGATGCGGGCGTTTCGAGGTTCTGGAGTTGAGGCTGTCGAGGGTGCGGGGACGTAGGGTTCAGTGCCGAGAGTAGTAGGTCCGGTGCAGGAGAGCAGGTAGGTTCGTGCGTATGAGAGCAGTTGGGTGTATGAGGCGTTTGGTTGCTATGAGAGCGCTTGGGTAGGAGAGAGCCCCTTGGTTTTGGGGGCAGAGCCGTAGGTGCCCAGGTCCGGTGGGGTTTCCTTACCGATTGGAGAGGCAGCGGAGGTGTCGTCACATCCCTCAGCCGCGGGTTGATCTGCTGGCACAAAATGGAAAAGACATAGGGTTGCGGTTTTTTATATGGACGTGTGCCAGGCGGGAAATGGAGTTCGGTTAGGTCTTATGCAATAGCAGGTTTTTGATTGTCTATAGCTAAAGTAAATGGTTTTGGTTCTGATGGATCTCCTCCGCCTATTCATGGTGACACTTGTCGAGTGTTTGGGATTTGTTGCAGGGCAGGTGGTTCAGTGCAGAGTGCCCAGTTGTCAGCTCGACAGTTGAGTTAGAACACTGTGGTAAGGGAAAAAGGAGAAGAAAAAGAGAGGAAAAAAGACTAACCATCATGAAGAGTAGGGTACTCCATCTTGGTCTAAGTGCATCACCAATTTTGGTTCTCCGAAGCCTTTCGTATGGTTTGTTACCTCCGATACTGCCTTTGCGTGTTATGGTCTGCAGGTTGTTGTGTGTGTTGTGGGTTGGCCGATGGGCGCTTTTGTGGGCATGAAGGCAAAGTGTTTTTGGGCATCGGCCCGGATTATGCCATTTTGTGCCTCTGGGCGAAGAATCCTTTGTGAGTTGCTGGGCGACTTAACTAGGTGACGAGGCAAAGCACCGGAAGTGAGACCTCAGGTTGGTGAATGGACCAATAGCTCGTGGGCATAAGGAGGACGTGAAGATGTGAATGTTCTGCCTCTATGCGATATTGGTGTTAATAGTTAATTGAATGACTCCGTTCATATCCATATTAGAAGGTTAAGTCAGTGTCCGGAAGTTGAATTTGTTTGTTGATTGGTGACCGACACCGGAGGAATAGGGATTGATCTTACCGTACACTTTGGTTTTTGGGTTAGTGTTCATTGTTGTGGTCGATGTAATGAGATCTGTGTGTCCGTTAGACGGCCATTTGGCCGTGGGCGGCCCGATGGAGGTCGGGGGTCGGGAGAGGTGGGGGTAGTGTTACGGATGCCTTATTTTGGCTTACAATATAGGATTACTCGACCATTAGAATGTTTGCTTAGTGTCCGGTAAAGGCGTTCATGTGGCGGGGGGGGTTGGATGCTGTTTTATTGTTAACACGTGCGCGACTCGTCGTGGGGTCGGATCCAAAGCCTGTGCTGATGGGCTTCTTCTTTTCCCCTCTCGGCGATTGCCCGCGCCAGTCGTTTGAGGGGGAGTGGCTGGGAGAAAGGTGGAGCTCCGATGGTGGTTAGAAGTTTGTCGGCTTCGTAAAGGGGGAGAGCGTGGCTCGGAAGCGAGAGACCGAACCTCGTGCGGTGGTTTAGTTTGGGGAACGTCGGTTCGAGGCATGTCTGGTTTCGAGGCTGAGACGAAGGAAAAATTTTGGTAGAATGAGGGGAGGAAGTGATTCTGGTGAGAGAAGAACGGCAGTCGGCTGAGAGAGCAGCGAAGAAGCGAGTGGATTTGCAGAGCGACAGCGGGACCGAGTAGGCCGGGTGGTGAATGGGCGCCGTAGGTGCTATCTGCTTTGTGGCGTTCTCCAAGGAGTCGCGGTAGACACTGGTTGCTGTGGTGGTTTGGGCAGGGATCGGCTTCGAGCGGAGGCTCGAAGGTTCGCCTGCTTTTTGGCACGGTAGCTTTACTGACTATCAGGTTATCACGGGGTTAAGATTTGTTTATAAAATGTATTGATGTTTTGTTGGTTGTGTTCACCCTCGAATGTTTCCCCCAAATAATTTAGTTAGGTTCGATTAAGTATGCTGCTATTGGATTAGTGATTTGTGTCGGCGGTCCGAGCGACGATCCGTTCGATCTATCAGAAAACCAAATGGCCAGATCAGGTATTGTCATCGTACACCGTCTGTCTGTCTCCTTCATCGACTTCCCCGGCCAAACCGCTGGGCCGACTCGGCTGAACTCTGGCAGCAACGTTCCCGTCGTGACTGGTAACAGGAATATTGTAAAGCTCGTTCCGGTCA
>JAXMNL010000162.1:14686-25648 GCA_035128595.1 Eptatretus atami | reverse complement strand
TCGTTTTTAAAAGACGAGTCTAATAATTAATATTTTTTATAGGGCATTGCAGTGAAGTCTGATCCAAATAATTTTTAAGCAACATATGTATTTGTATATTGTAATCAGTAACAAGAGAGCAAGTGAGCACAATATACGCCCGAACAAGTAGTATATACAGAATTGTGCTACAACATGGAAAACAAAATCCTGGTTGCCATGGCAACCACTTTAGATGCCGAACGTATGTCGCGACACACGTCTCCACAGTCTGTACCTATGTACAAATATGAAACGTGAAACTTGAAAACTTTGGGAGTTGGAGTGCGGACAGGAACGGATGGAAAACAGCATCCTGGTTGCCATGGCAACCACTTTAGATGACGAACGTATGTCATGACACACCGTCTCCACAGTCTGTACCTAGGTACCAAATATGAAACGTGAAAGTTGAAAACTTTGGGAGTTAGAGTGCGGACAGGAACGGACGGAGGGACGGACGGGCAGACAGACAGACGAACGGACGGACGACCGGTATCACATAATAAGCCCCGATATATATATATATATATATATATATATATATATATATATATATTGTTACGGCTCTGGAAATTCGCAAACACCATAAAGGTCCCGTAGGTGAGATATATTTCTTAAGTACATGTGTAGTTAGCCCAAACCCATTGTATAGAGGGAATTAATGTGATTCATTCGGGCTGCGATCCTTTGAGTTAGGCGTTTTTCTGTTCTGCTTTATTTTCGAACCAACCACACTTCAACGTCAACAACGCCAACCAACAAAAACAACGCTAACCACGCCACCACTCTAACAACGCGGCACCGCCACCCTCACAACCACGCCACCATCTCAACCACGCTACCCACAGCAACGAACGCCATCCTCAGCGGTCTACGAACGACGGTTTGCGCGCTGAAGGCCGTCGAACGGCTTCGCCTCGCCCCCCACAAGACGCAGGTGGAGGGAACGAGAGGGAACGCCCCCCTTCTCGAAGCGCCTCGAAGGAAGGTGGAGCCGAGAACGGGCGTGGCGCCGGGCGTATAAGAGTCGGAGGCGCATGAGGTCCTCTCTCTCTCTTCGTTCGGTATTCGCTCTCTCTGTTCGGTGAGCTTCGGCTCGTGCTCGTTCTATTTCGCGTTCTGGCTCTCTGGGTTCGGCGTGTGCTCTCTGTGTCGGCTGGGTCCGTGGCGTCGGAAGGCCAGTACGGTCAGGCGCGAGGCGCGCCGGAGAGCCTCGCCGACCACGCTCGAGCGGGGAGTCACGGCAGAGGACGGGTCGCCGAGGACTCAACACCTAAGGAAGTCGCGACTTCCATTTCTTTTGGTTTTGTGTGAACGTGTTGTGTCGGCGCCAAGTCCGTGAAGTAGAATTGTTTTAAGGTCCGTGTGTCGCGTAATCGGTCGTAGCTCTGCGTCGTTGTTTCTTTTGTGTGCATTTCTTTTGTTTTCTATTTGATATATGTGCATTTCTTCTTGTTGTTTTATGTGCTATTTGTGTCCGTCTGTGTAAAAAATGCGTCCTTGTTGAATTCTTCCCCCGTGTCGCTGCGTCCTTCCTTCGTTGGGTCTTCATCTTGTTTCATGTAAAGGGTTCGTCGTGGGCGCGGGCCGCCGATAATTATACTGAACCGTCAAGGCCGACGATAACACCGCTCGGTTATCCCGTTAGCCCGGAACGAGCCGCTTAAGCGGATCGTGTCCGAAGTCGGCCTGTGGCGAGGTACAATCCCTCGTAGGTTACCCGCGCGGGTACTTAGGTATATCGACTTTCGGCGATTCACCCTATTCCGCGCGGTAGAATGCGGACTGGGTTGTGGTGAGGCCGAAAGGTCCACCCGTGACTGGATCCCGGCGTTAGCCGGGAGGGTCACGACTGAATTGTCCGTCCGGTGGCGAGGCGGTCGCGATTCGAGTCACGTGGCCGATCGCACGCCGACGGGCGCGAATTCGCAACACTGGTGTCAGAGAGCCGGAAAACGAACCCTCCTGTCCCAGCTAAATTCACAGGGAATCGTCCAGGGGTGAGGGGAGCGACCCCCGATTCCCTCCAAATTACGAGCGAGTAAAATTAACCCCTTACGTGGAATAAGATGGCGTCTCAAGGCGAGCGGGTGCCGGGGGTAGAAATGTATATGTGTAGTAATGTAGGATCCATGGCCCGGGATGGTACTACTTGTTGTAATGTTGAATCACGAGGGAGCTCACCCTCATTCTCTGAGCACGGACTTTGCCGGCAAACTGGGTCGCATAATGGCGGCGCGATCGCCCCTCAGCGCAGCACGGAGCGAGCGGCTAATTATGGCTCTGCGAATGGCGCAACACGAAGCGAGCGCTCCCAGCAGCCATCGCTTCAAGCCACGTGGTTATGGCAGGTGAAGCAGGCGGACATTAGTGGGCTTCAAAAACAGTTGGAAGAGAAAAAATGTGAACATGATGGGGAGTTGGAACAATTGAAGGAAGAGATAAGAACAGGCAATCAGGAAAGGGAAAGCCTAGAATGGAAGATAAAAAGAGGAGAGAGACAGCTGGAGGAAAGGACGGAAGAATTGCTGGAAAAGTCTGAACAGTTCAAAGAACTGCAGGGAGAATTGAGGGAGGAAGGAGAAAGGAAAACAAAGCTAGAAAAGGAAAACGCAAACAAGATGAGGAATTGGAACTACTGAAGCAAGAGGTAAGGGAAAGTCACTTTGAAATAGAAATCCTGGAAGGGAGATAAGAATTGGAAAGGAATGGCAGAAAAAACTAAAGAAATACAGCAAAAAAAGGACGAATTGAGAGGGAAGCAGTGGAAAGAAGAGATGAAATGAGTGAAGAAGCATGCAAATTGAGGGAGGAATTAGAAACAAAAACTTCTGAGTTACAAAACGAGCTGAGGATGGTGAGAGAAGAAAGAACGACAGCAGAGAATGAAACGTTAAGGAACCACACGGTAAAGATCGAACAGCTGGAAGCAAAGGCCAGATTAAAGAATGAGATGCAAGAAAGAGTAATGATGGAAGAACGAATGAGACAGAAGAAGGAAATCGATCAATGGAAGGAAACCACGAGATTGCAGAATGAGGAACAAGAAAGACAGTGGAATAGAAATACAAAGAACAAGGAATGAGACAGGAGAAAGAAATCTGTCAGTTGAAAGAAATAAGAGATTGCGAACGAGGAACAAGAAAGGCAGTGGAATAAAAAACTGAAAGAGTATGAATTTGAAACTGAACGACAAAAGGAAAAAAATAGGTTGGAATACGAGAAGTTGAAGGAGCAACGAATGAAGCAGGAAGGAGAAATGAGAGATTGAAGGACACCACGAGATTGGAGAGGGAAGAACGAGAGGAACAATGGGATAGAAAACAAAAAGAACATGAAGCTGAGGTTGACCAATTGAAAGAAAAGGCAAGGCTGGAGTACGAGGCGATAGACAAAGACAGCGAATGAAACACAGGAAGGAAATGGGCCAATTGAAAGAAACGATGAGATTGGAAAATGAGAAGCAGGAGAGAAGATGGGAGAGAAAACAAAAACTATACGAGTTTGAAATTAATGAACTGAAGGAGAGAATAAAATTGAAGTCCAGAGAGATGGAAAAACTCCAGAAAGAAACAGAACTAATAAATGTATAAGACACGAGTGAAAGGAATTGGGGAGGGAGAGAAAGAACAATTAAGACGAAAAGCAAGGATGAGGTACGCGGAGATCCTGAAAGAGCAAGGAGTGAAACAAAGGGAAGGACGGGAGCGACTTAAGGAGAAAGCAAGGTTGACCTACGTAAAGATAAGGGAAAGACGCCAGAAAGAAGCAGAGACTAATAGACACGAGGAGACAACAGAAACTAATAAATGGATCGAGACGCGGGAGGTAGAGAAAATAGAGGAGAGACTGCATGATAATGACGGGGTTAAAGAACAGAACACACACACACAGAGTTAGCGAGGCTTAATGGGGTGAGCTCGCGGACTGGGTAGCGACCCCGTGTGAGCAGCTGGATGGCTGCCTCCAGGAACGAGGGGAGGGAGTATGCCCCTTGAGGCGAATCACGACCAGGTGGTTCGGTCGTGCCAAGCGGAGTTGAAGGGACGAGTGCTGTGGATAGGTGCACGTGCAGCTTGGGGGGTATAGAGGCCCCGGGAACCCTTGTGGGGACACGAATCCCCAGTGTGGTTGTGCAGGGGTGTGTGTTTGCGAGTGTGCGGACATGCGTGCTTTGCGGCACGCAAGGTGTGAGTGCGTCCCCGTGTGTGGAAGCGACCCCGTGTGTGAGTGTGTTGGGGTGGCAAGTGTGCCCGGGTGCGTGCCTCCCAGCACGCCGTGTGTGGATGAGACCCCAGGGGTGAGTCCCCCACGTGTGCAAGTGGAAAGCCGTGTGTGAGTGGAGCCACGTGTGCGAGGGAGGTGGCATGCGTGGTGACGCGCCGAGTGTGAGAGAGACCGTGTGTGTAAGGTCTCTGTATGTGAGGGAGATGTCGGTCGGCATGCGGGAGCATGCAGCCGCGTCTCCCGGTATGGAAGTGAGTGTGATGAGTGGAGTCTGTGCGTCGTAACACGCAGGTGTGCGTGGTGGAACGGAGACGACGGCGACAGAGGGACAAAAGCCGGTAGCGGCCGTAGCGTTTGTGGGACCGCGCCGGTTCACCCAGCAGCGAGCGCGCGGTCCGTGCTGTGCAACGCACGAGACCCCCACGTGCTCGCTTGCGGAGTGAAGCCCGGTCCGGAAACGCCAGGGTGGATTTGCCGATCCGCGGCACGGACAAAGGTTAGCAGGATAACGATTTGGACCGGATGGGTTCTCCACGCGAGCTGTGTTAGGCTCCAACGGGCAGAGCACATGTGTTCGCGTGGGAGCCCCTCGGAGTGCGAGGTTGTTTTTGGGGGTGCGCAGGTGACGTCATGGCTGCACATGGGTTGGAATCCGGCAGGAGGGTATCCCTGCCGCGATGGTACCGTCCAAGAGGGACGAGTACACGTGCAGCTGCATGACGTCACGGGAAAGGTGCAAGAGCGCAGGCTGTGAGTTGCGCGCTGGTGCTGCGCATAATTGGAAATACAAATTAACGAAAGCAAGCCTCGCTTTCGGTGAACAGGATTTCCTGGGCAAGGGGTGAAAACCCCCTTACCAGGGCACAGGATGGAACTAGCTAGGGGAAGGGTTAGCATAGTTAGACCGACTCCATGGGCAGGGGTAAGTCCTCATGGGCCCGTGGAATGGATTAGTAGAGGGTTTTAGCTGAGATTTAGGATGACAAATAGTATAGGGTTTCAGAGACAGTGACAGACTTTGGATGTGTAGTGGGACGTAGCTTAGCTACGTAGGTTAAATGGAACGTGCTATAGTGTAAGGGACGACGGGGAGCACGGGTAGTTAGGGAGGTAGTTAGAAGGATGGCAGGATTCAGCGGTGTGTGTGTTGGAGAGTTGGTGAGTTGAGTGGAAAAATGTACGTGTTGAGTGAGTGAGGCCAGCGGGTCTGTGTGTAGGAGTGATTGGGAGTGCATGGTGCGAGAGTGATTGGGGGAGGAGTGACTCCCGCCCAAGGACCCCGGGGTCAGTGTAGAGTGAGTTAGCTGGGTTAGACAATTGAAAAATGAGGTCGTTTTGCTGTTGGTGGGAATGTAGGCTCGATACCCATTTGGAGGGTGCAGGAGCCCTGTTGACGGGCTGGAGCGTGGCTGCGAACGGTGAGTATCGCTGAGTGGTACCCCGGGCACCGGGCTAGTCGGCCGTGGTAGCCAAGGGCCCATGGCCGGGTTAGCGTAGTGGGCACGGTGCGCCCGCTTGGTGCGGGGCCGGAGCGCCGTGGCGCGTGGGCAGTGTCGTGGGCACGGGTGACCCTCGGAAAGGGCCCGGGCGCCAGCCTGCCACTGTGCGTTCAGGGGAGTTGCCATGGGGGCACTCCCCGGTGTTTAGGGAGCTGGTAGGCTCGGAGGCAGTGTAGTGCCCGGGGGTGCCCATTGTTGGAGATTCGGCAGAGGGTCGTGCCTGCCAAAGGGAGCCACGCGTCCCAGCCATGAGACCGTGCAAGGGCACGAGGGAAACTCGAGGGCGAGGCCCGAAACTGTAAGGACACCAACACAGGCGACGGGAATCTGGGTTTATAACCAATAGATTAAGCGAGAGGCGCTTGTTGAAAGCCCCGGGGTAGTTTAAAGGTTAACGGTTAGGGTAGATAGGAAGTGTACCCCTCCGCACCATCCATCCCTTCGCTCTCTTGTGGGGCGCTGGACCCACTTTGGGTTAGATCGCTGAGATCTGGGGAGGCCATCCTGAGGCTCGAGTTGGGCCTCGCACAGGACGCTAGCTCTTCCTTATTCCCCTCCGGAAGGGAACGTAGGGGTTGGGAGTAGGCTAGGAGACGAGATAGGTTAGCCGAACAAGGACAGTAAAGGGGGTTAGGACGATTTATAGTGGGGAAGTAGGGAAGTAAAGATAAAACAAACAAAAAAAAAAAATTTAATTGGGGCTAAATTGGTTTTTTACAAATTAAGGAGTGGGTATGTACATGACAGGCAAAGCGATAGGTGGGAGGGAGACCGTAGGGTAGGTCCGAGCCCACCTTCTGTGTGGCCAACACCACCGCACTCCCTCCACCAACCTGCACTGCACGGCAAGAGGCCGCCAACTGCATCGGCTGGCTGTGTTTTGCTACAAGGCCTGTGCCGGCCGATCGCAGCAGTTGTTTTGCTGCAAGGCCTGTGCCGGTCGGATCGTCCGACGGCTGTTTTTCTGCAAGCCTGTGCCGGCCAGTTCGTCTGCGGGCTGTGTTTGCCTGCAACGGCCTTTTCGGCAGGCTGTGTTCGCCTGCTCACCTTTGCTTTGGCCCATGCCCACTGCCCTCATCTACGTTTGCCCGTTCAATTTTGCTTTACCCCCTGTTCATTTCCATGTGCGCCAGGATCAACAAGCAACAGTTTGCAAGCTGCAGGAACTGTCCTGTTGGCAGCTGCAACACGGGCCTGCAGTGGCGGCCCGTGCACCGGTTTTCTTTTGACTCTCCTTCTTGTTCCTGCAGAGTCCATTGATCCTGGCCATGGAGTAGTGTAAATTATAAGGTTAAGTGTTAAGTTGTATTGTAAATATGAGTGCGCCCCCGGCATGTATGTGTTAGCGCCGGCAATTTTATTTAAGTCGTCCGTGTGAGTGAGTTTGTTTAGTTAGTTACTCAGCCCTCAGGTTATTTATTTTGGGGGACACGAATACCATGAATGTCGCACTCAGGGATCCGTAGGTAAAACGTACTAGGGGAGAACTACACATGATGGACACGATAATTGACGACTCGGGACGAGTCTGTAAAAAGGGAGGGGGTAGTGTTACGGCTCTGGAAATTCGCAAACACCATAAAGGTCCGTAGGTGAGATATATTTCTTAAGTACATGTGTAGTTAGCCCAAACCCATTGTATAGAGGGAATTAATGTGATTCATTCGGGCTGCGATCCTTTGAGTTAGGCGTTTTTCTTTCTGCTTTATTTTCGAACCAACCACACTTCAACGTCAACAACGCCAACCAACAACAACAACGCTAACACGCCACCACTCTAACAACGCCGGCACCGCCACCTCACAACCACGCCACCATCTCAACCACGCTACCCACAGCAACGAACGCCATCCTCAGCGGTCTACGAACGACGGTTTGCGCGCTGAAGCCGTCGAACGGCTTCGCCTCGCCCCCCCACAAGACGCAGGTGGGAGGAACGAGAGGGAACGCCCCCTTCTCGAAGCGCCTCGAAGGAAGGTGGAGCCGAGAACGGGCTGGCGCCGGGCGTATAAGTCGGAGGCGCATGAGGTCTCTCTCTCTCTTCGTTCGTTGCGCTCTCTCTGTTCGGTGAGCTTCGGCTCGTGCTCGTTCTTATTCGGCGTTCTGGCTCTCTGGTTCGGCGTGTGCTCTCTGTGTCGGCTGGGTCCGTGGCGTCGAAGCCAGTACCAGGCGCGAGGCGCGCCGGAGAGGCCTCGCCGACGCACGCTCGAGCGGGGGAGTCACGGCAGAGGACGGTCGCCGAGGACTCAACACCTAAGGGAAGTCGCGACTTCCATTCTTTGGGTTTGTGTGAACGTGTGTGTCGCGCCAAGTCCGTGAAGTAGAATTGTTTTAAGTGGTCCGTGTGTCGCGTAATCGGTCGTAGCTCTGCGTCGTTGTTTCTTTTGTGTGCATTTCTTTGTTTTCTATTTGATATATGTGCATTTCTTCTTGTTGTTTTATGTGTGCTATTTGTGTCCGTCTTGTGTAATAAATGCGTCCTTGTTGAATTCTTCCCCCGTGTCGCTGCGTCCTTCTTCGTTGGGTCTCCATCTTGTTTCATGTAAAGGTTCGTCGTGGGCGCGGGCCGCCCGATAATTAATCTGAACCGTCAAGGCCGACGATAACACCGCTCGTTATCCCGTTAGCCCGGAACGAGCGCTTAAGCGGATCGTGTCGAAGTCGGCTGTGGCGAGGTACAATCCCTCGGTAGGTTACCGCGCGGGTTTAGGTATATCGACTTTCGCGATTCACCCTATTCCGCGCGGTAGAATGCGGACTGGTTGTGGTGAGGCCGAAAGGTCCACCCGTGACTGGATCCCGGCGTTAGCCGGAGGGTCACGACTGAATTGTCCGTCGGTGGGCGAGGCGGTCGCGATTCGAGTCACGTGGCCGATCGCACGCCGACGGGCCGCAATTCGCAACAATATATATATATATATAATATATATATATATATATATATATAATATATATATACTGTATATATCGGGTGTTTAAAAATACGTGATAGATAAAAACATTAGAAAGGAAAAAATAACTTGCACCAAAACTTTAACATTTTACGCTCACGCTGACGCTGACGCTCACGCCGGGGTATCGCTATGCTCTCTGTTCTTCGAACAGGCGAGCTAAAAACAATAAACACAACGTACTCGCACAGTGTCGGCACGAAGAGCAAAATACAAATCCCTGCCACCTCCAGTCGAACGTCGGCCTGGTCAGCTGGTTCGTGAAAGACTTACACAAGGATGCACAAGGAACTTTGATGCAGAAGGAGGTCGTTCGGCCCATAAAGCCTGTCTGACAGCAACACACACATGAACAAGAACAGAACTCGGTAGAGCGCGTACCTCCGCCATGCTGAACAGTTTACGTTTGTATCCCACTGATAGGTCGGATCGGGATACAGACCTGAACCAAAAATCGAATCGGCTTGTTCTTGTCACCTGCAGAACTCTCCACCAAGTTTTGTCATAACTCGTCCACACCTTTTGAGATATCATGCTCACAGACAAACGGACAGGGGTGGAAACATAACCTCTGTCCACCTTCAGTGACGGAGGTAACTTGAGCGTTCACAGAATACGATATCCCATGCAGTGTTCAAATATATGATATTTATTTAAATTTTAATAAATTAATGATTTTTAAAGATCGTTTTTAAAAAATCCAGAAGTTTACGGACGTCGCCAATAATATTGGCAGAATATTCTTCACCCTGACACTGTCCCTCTCCCCTGCCACGCCTTCTCGTGCTATACATCGATATACAGCTCGGTCTCGAAGTATTTCGAAGGAGATTTGTGTTCTGAAGTGTTCAAGTATATAATTCATTTAAATAAAGCTAAAGAGTTTAAAGTCGAATAAATAAATTAATTCGGGTTTTCCGCCCTTTTACCCAGTCTCTTACTCATGTAAGAGACGGAACGGAGAGACAAAGGGGAGAAAGGCTGTCCCCTGAGCTGCTCCAATTTAATGTGCTGCAAGAAAGGCACATTCTCTGAATTCATGTGACAAATAAATTTTAAAACTTACTCAAACAGTAAAGGAGGAATCGGGAGTCCACTGTATGCCGAGTGGATACTTTCGCGACCCCATTCGCTGACTACAAAGAACCAACTTCACCCCGCTGTATGTTGGCGCTCTAATCTCTGGTCGGTATACTCGCCAAATCTACTCCCTGCTGTTGTCTTGGAGATGACTTCAAAGCAGGCATCTCCTCGCTGGCCTTATCGCTAAGGCAGCCTGCCCGTTCCTTCACTCTCTCCTCACCTGCTTCCAGTCACGCATTGTCCTTCATGGCTCGGAGAACCCAATCAACTATCTCTGAGACAGCTTGACCTGTGAACTAGAATTCTTCTCCATTCTCGGGTGTTACAAAGCTTTCAAATTAATTAAAAGTGAAAATCTGAAATGTCGTGCGTCTATAAGTATTCAGTTTGCTATGACACTCCAAATTGAGCTCAGGTGCATCCAATTTCCTTCAATCATCCTTGAGATGTCTCCACAACTTGATTGCAGTCCACCTGTGGCCAATTCAATTGATTGGACATTATTAGAAAGAAACACACCCTTCTATTTTAAGTACAAAGTTGACAGTGCATGTCAGAGCTCTCCACCATGAAGTCCAAGGAACTGTCGAGAACTCTGAAATAGAATTGTGAGGAGGCACAGATCTGGTGAAGGTATAAAACAGTTTATAGAGTGTTGAAAGTTCCCAAGAGCACAATGAGCTCCATCATTAGGAAATGGAAATAACATGGAACACTCACAGTCTTCCTAGAGCTGGCCATCCAACTAAACTGAGCAACCGGGCAAGAAGGATCTCGGTCAGGGAGGTGACCAAGAACCCAATGACCACTCTGACAGAACGACAGAGTTCTTTTGCTGAGATGGGAGAACCTGCCAGAAGGACAACAGTCTCTGCAGCACTTCACAAATCTGGGCTTTATGGGAGAATGGCGAGACAGAAGCCACTCCTGAGAAAAAGGCACCGTGACGCAGTCTGGAGTTTTGTAAAAAGGCAATCTGAGAGCATGAGGCAAACATTCTGTGGTCTGATGAGATGAAAATGGAACTCTTTGGCCTGAATGCAAAGCGCTGCATCTGGCAGAAACTCAGCACAGCTCATAATCCATCCAACACCATCCCTACCATGAAGCATGGTGGTGGCAGCATTATGCTATGGGGATGCTTTTCAGTGGCAGGGACTGAGGGACTTGCAAGGATCGAG
>JAXMNL010000162.1:0-14440 GCA_035128595.1 Eptatretus atami | reverse complement strand
ATTGACTCAGGGGGTTGAACACGCATTGACGAAAGACATTTCAGATTTTCCTTTGTAATTTGTTAAAATTTCTAAAAATTTCTGTGAAAAATATCTTGTCCCTTTGTCATTTGGGGGTATTTTGTGTTGATCAGTGACCAAAACATTTAAATTTAATCCCATTTTGAGTCAGGCGGAACACAAACAAAATGTGAAAAAGTCGAGGGGTGTGAATACTTGATGAAGGCATTGAAGGTTTCACCCATAAAACACAACAAAGGGCACATTGGTGTCTTTATTTTCTTTATCCCGTGGTCCCGCTTCACTGCTTACATTCAGTGGCTCTGTCTCCCCCCTCCGACTCACTTTTATATGAAATCTATCTCCCGTCGGTCCCGCTTCACTCCTTACATTCAGTGGCTCTGTCTCCGCACTCCGCTCACTTTTATATGAATCTATTCCCGTGGTCCCGACTTCACTCCTTACATTCCGTGGCTTCTGGTCTCCCGCTCCGCTCACTTTTTATGAATCTATCTCCGTGGTCCCCTTCACTCCTTACATTCCGTGGCTCTGTCTCCCCCTCCGACTCACTTTTATATGAATCTATCTCGTGGTCCGCTTCACTCCTACAGTTCGTGGCTCTGTCTCCCCTCCGACACTTTTATATGAATCAATCTCCGTGGTCCCGCTTCACTCCTTACATTCAGTGGCTCTATCTCCCCCTCCGACTCACTTTATATGAATCTATCTCCCGTGGTCCACTTCACTCCTTACATTCAGTGGCTCTGTCTTCCCGCTCCGACTCACTTTTTATGAATCTACTCCCGTGGTCCCACTTCACTCCTTACATCAGTTGCTCTGTCTTCCCGCTCGCTCACTTTTATATGAATCATCTCCCGTGTCCCGCTTTCACTCCTTACATTCCAGTGGCTCTGTCTTTCCGCTCCGTACTCACTTTTATATGAATCATATCTCCCGTGGTCCCACTTTCCCCGGCTCCTTACATTCAGTGCTCTGTCTCCCCTCCGACTCACTTTATATGAATCTATTCTCCCGTTGGTCCCACTTCACTCCTTACATTCATGGCTCTGTCTCCCGCTCCGGCTCGCTTTTATATGAAATCCATCTCCAGGCTTGTCTCACGGAGTTTTAGTTACCCGCCCCCCTCTAATTCTCCAAGAATCCTTTCTGTTTCACCCGCTCACCTGATCGACTACCTTTTCACGTTGCCCACATGCCGTACTCCACATTTGTCGCAGTCCCAAGACAGCGTAAATTTCCCGCTCAAGTCGAGTCCATCCTGCCCTTCAGTCAGGCCTAAAGCTGTGTCAGAAGCACGCCATTGATGCCGGGCTGTATCGGGAACCACCTGGTGTAAGCTGTTGTTCAGCAACGGCCCATGATGTTCGGGTTTCGGGGAATGCCAACCTGTGTAAGCTTGTCCAGCACGGCCATGATGCCGGCTGTACCGGGGATACCAACCCTGTGTAAGCTGTGTCATCACGGCTTGATGCCGGGCTGTACCGGGGATACCACGCTGGTGTAAGCTGGTGTCATCCGGCCATGATGCCTGGGTGTACCGGGGATACAACCTGGGTGTAAGCTGTGTCATCAGAGCCATTGATGCCGGGCTGTACCGGGGATACCAACCTGGTGATAAGTGTGTCATTCACGCCATGATGCGGGCTGTACGGGATACCAACCTGGTGTTAAGCTGTGTCATCATGGCCATGATGCGGCTGTACGGGGATACCCAACCGTGGTGTAAGCTGTTGTCATCCACGCCATTGGACTGTCGGGCTGTTTACGGGAATACCAACCTGGTGTAAGCTGTTCACACGGCCATGATGCCGGGCTGTAACCGGGGTACAACCTGGTGTAAGCTTGTTGTCATCAACGGCATATTGCCGGCCTGTACCGGGGATTACAATTGGTTGTAAGCTGTGTATCACGGCATGATGCGGCGTGTACGGGGATACAACCTGGTGTAAGCTGTGTCATCACGGCCATGATGCCGGGCCTGTACCGGGATACCAACTGGTGTAGCTGTGTCAATCACGGCATGATGCCGGGCGTACCGGGGATGCCAACCTGGTGTAAGCTGTGTCATCACGGCATGATGCCGGGCTGTACCGGGGATACCAACCTGGTGTAAGCTGTGTCATCACGGCCATCGATGTCGGGCTGTACCGGGATGCAACCTGGTGTAGCTGTGTCATCACGCCATGATGCCGGTGCTCGGGGATGCAACCTGTGTAAAGCTGTGTCTCACGGCATGATGCCGGGCTGTACGGGGTACAACCCTGGTCCCGCGGCATCTGCGGCATGGGACACCGGGCTAACGGTCGGGGTCAAAAGGCCACCAGCGGCGGTTTCGGTAGTGAATGTTAGGACGGCAAACTACAAACTCTCGTCCTGGTGCTTCACAGGGTTAGGGTGTCGGTTCAATCAATGAGCGTACCTTCACCCGCAGGTAAGGTGAGTCACTCGTCTCATCAGCCAGAAGTTCCTCGGCAGGTGGAAGATCCCACCGTCGACCTCGAAATGATGAGGCATTGTGTGCCGGTGCAGGGGTCCCACGAAGAGAGTAAAAACGTTCATCTGAGTTGGTGTAAACGAGGGTGAAGAGGAATCGAATGATGACGTCATGAGGTATAACTCGGATGGGATTCCATTTTAACAATTAATTACCAAACTCCATGGGGATTTGTACCTTGAGGGGAATAACAAGGACCCGGTATACTGTTGTTGCATTCACTCTGCAGAATAAATTATTATTATTATTATTATAAACGATAAACATGAGGAATGAGTTTGTGTTCAAACTTCCAATCGAGGAACGAATCACGGACGAACTCGGACTCGATCTTCCCTTTACCGCAGAATCTGAAACAAAACAATCCATTAAATAAATAATAAATTTCAGGAAGCACAAGATGTCGGTTCGGAGTGACGTCACGTACCGGGTCCGGCTCCTCATCCTCGGGGACCGACCATGGACCCGCTCATGAGGAACCTCGTCGAGTCACGTGATCCAAGAGCCCTTGATGAGTCACGCTTTCTCGGCGGCAGATTCGCCACCAATCACGTGATCAAGAGACCTTGAGAGTCACGCTTCTCGCGGCAGATTCGCCACCACATACGTCACCTACCAAAGAGCGTCCAGCTCGATGGGGTTTGTCATTATTCTTAAATAAATAATATATTTGATACGAAACACACATTGATGTAATCCGTGCTGGCAGGATGGCTCGAGGAAGCCGGGTTCGAATCCCGACCCAGCTATAAACGCCATCCTGGTGTTTACAGGCTGTCCCTCGGATGGATGTTAACCGGCCGTCCTGCGTGCCGGCATCCGTCGTGGACCTTAAGAGCCCCACGGTGTCTATCGCGAAGGTTTGCCGACCGCGTTCGTGAAAAGACCGGCGTGGTCATCTATTCGTTGTCGTGCGTGTCCGGTGGTTTGTGAGTGCGTGGTGTACTGGTGGGCTCAAGTACAAGAATCACTTAAAATTTTATCCCACGTGGTGCACGTGAGAGAAGAAGAAGAAGAAGAAGGCCCTTCCGTTTTTTTTTTTTTTTTTCCCAACAAAAGATTTCGGGCCCACGAAGTCAAAAAGTGTGAAAACACGTGAATGTTTTAATTAAAATGTATATAAACGATACAGTTTTGATGAAATTTGAAATCGATACCGTTTTACAGGAAATTGATGATTATGAAGAAGAAGAAGATGATGAAAAGTGCATGAAGAAGAGAGAAAAAGAGAGAAGAAGAGTGGCGTCCACCGCCATTTTGAACTCACGGTGTGGTGTTCTCCTGCTTCCCACGTCATCGTGGTTTTGTGGACGATGTTCCTTTGATTTCGTCGACATTTTAATGCATGTTTGGTGAGGAGACGATTAACAACATGTTTTCCCTTTGGTTTGACGTGTACATGTGTGTAAATATCGCGTTTTATTTAATTCAGTTTAATAAGGCTTGAGGCCTTATTTTCTCTCACGTATTTTCTGTCAGTGTTTATGGACGAACATACATACATACATATATATGTACATATATATATATATGTCATATATAGGAATAGCACGAAAGCGAATGTGGGAGAATTCTTCTTACATGTCGCTTTGACTGTTACCTATAACTTGTTGACAAATGTACACCGCAATTTCCGGTTACATTCGCCTCGATTCGGGATCACGATCAAATATCGAAATCAACCGATTTAAAAATTTATTTTGATGATGCGGGAATATCTTTATTAAATCAGTGGGAAATATACAAACATGTCTGAGTATTATTTGGTCTTTCATGTCTCGACGATGCCTTTATCTCCCGGCAGACGCATCATTTCCCCATGAAAAAAACCGAGAGCAAAAGGGTCGATAGCCGACGACACGATTCAAATTGCCAGGGTATTGTTTGTTGTTGTTTCTATTCTCTCATTGCGCACGCGTTGAGTATGAAGCTCACAGGTCTGCCTATAAATATGTGAACTTGTGGATTATTTTATTTGTGGCTTGTGTGTTGTTTGTTATTACTAGTGCGTGGCCGTATGTGCGTGACTGTACAGTGCGTGCCTTACATGCATTGGCGTACGTGCAAAAAAAAAACTTGACGTCAATTGTGATGTCGATAGCACCGTGTCCTGATTCATTGGTTGGTAAATAAATGGCCATAACATTGGGAACCACTTGTCGATTAATAATCAACCTTGAAAGCACATGCACAGGGCCCCAGCAATATTACCTGAAAGTTTCAATTAGATCGGCAGTGCAGGTTGTCGAGAAACCAGTGGTCACAGACCCAGAGATTGGCATGGAATCAATCATATAATTATTTAATGTGTCGATTCATATAATTGTAATTGCCATACAAACTCTATCTATAATGATGGATGATTTCGGGAATTGTCTGTCCAGACCGGAACCGCGATCGTGCATTTCGCCAAATTCATCGACATGGGACCAATGGCGACCGTGACACCGACAAACTGGACTCAAACCGACATTTGGCTGGAGGTAAAACTTCACTTTATATGACCCAACGTCATTTTCTTCACCGAATATTTTTCTCACAACGGATTTTATTATATTTACATTTTTGGATTCAGTTCGAATGAAGTCCCCTAGGCCGCTGCCTCTGGAAGACTCTTACCTCAAGGCGCTACCGGTAGCTTGGAAAACAGCTTTAAGGTTTTGCATCCACTGATGGGAGGCATCTGGATTGGGACGTGAACTAAAATTTAATCGGCTTGGCTTGTCACCATACCCAAACTCATCCACGCCAGTTTTTCATAACTCGTCAACAACGTTTTTGGATGTGCGCTATTTATCGCTTTTTGGCCCCATCTCTCAACAGTGAAGAATCCTTCAAAAAAAAAATAGTGTCGGCGGATTCGAATCTTCACACAAATCAACCGATTCGTCTTGTGACACACCCCACGTCCACCAAGTTTGTCCGGTAACTTTTCGAATATCCCTGTCGCAGGGATAGACAAACAGGGGTTTAAACATCAGGTTTGGAGGTAAAACATACCATTATCTCTATTATAATGACCTGTGTAATATCATAGATACCATATATATAATATACATACTATATATATAAATTATATAATATATATATCTATATATTTATTGTTGCGAATTCGCAGCCCGGTCGGCGTGCGATCGGCACGTGAACTCGAATCGGACGCGCCTCGCCCACCGGACGGACAATTCGTCGTGACCCTCCCGGACTAACGCCGGGCGGATCCAGTCCGGGTGGCCTTTCCGGCCTCACCACATTCCACATCGGCATCTACCGCGGCGGAATGGGTTGTAACGCCAAGACAGTCGACCTATAAAGTACCAGGCGCACGGTGTAAACCGGATACGACGCCGTACCATCGCGGCACAGACGACTTCAAGGATCACGCCCTTAGCGAAGCCGTCCGGCTACAGGGATAACCGAGCGGGTTGTTATCGTCGGGCCTCTGACGGTTCCTAGATTAATTATCGGGCGCACCCGCCGCCCACTCAAGACGCCCTTACGTGAAAGCAAGATGGAGACCCAACGAAGGGAAGGACGCAGCGAACGGGGAGAAATTCAACCAAGGACGCATTATTTACACAGCACCGGGACACAAAGCACACGTTAATAGCAAAAATCAGTACAAAAATAAAAAGCACATATCATCAAATAGAACGAAGACAAAAAACGAGACGCAGAAGCTACACCGACATACCGCGACACAACGGACCACTTAAAACAATTACTACCTTTACAAGAGACTTGGCGCCGACACACACGTTCACACAAACCCAAAAGAAATGAAGAAAAGAAGTTGGCGACTTCCCTTGTCTGGCTGGTGAGTCCCTCTCCCCGCGACCTCAGCGTGGCCGCGCCTGGCCCCGACCTCTCTCCTGCGGCCGGGAACCCTCTCCCCTTTTTTTCCCCCCTCCCCCCCCCCCCCCCCCCTTTCCCTTTTTTCCCCCCCCCCCCCCCCCCCTTACGGCACTTTCGTCGCGCACGCGCAAGAGTCCACCTCACAAACCGACGCCGCCGGTCTCCGGTCCGCTGCCTCCGTTTACAGGTCGCTCGCCAAGCGCGAGCGCAGGACCTCTTCCCCCGACCAGACCAGCAGACAGGGAACCTCGACGACCAACTTTCTCCCCGTTGCGAACCAACTGAAGAGCAAAGAGGAAAGCCGCCCTTGCGGGCACGACGTGTTCGTCTTTTTTATCGGGCTCCAGGAACCCACCTAGGCAAATTCTCGGATCCAAACGACCTCAGGGCGGAGCCACGCTCGCCGATTGGACGGAGGAAAAAGGGGTGAACTTCCTTGATTCCTCAAATTTTGCATATCCCGATTTCCCTCAGGGCGTTTGGAGGCAGGGCCAAGCCGCCCCAGCGCTTCCTAATTGGATGATCAGATGATGGGCGCTGTAGCATCCGATCCGAATTCCCCTCGGAAAAAACCGCCATCTGCACTCGCGGCTCGCGTGTGTCGCTGAAGATGGCCGACGCTCGTGGTGATTCACAGGGGTGCGGGAGTGGCCGTAGGAGAAGGTGGTGGAGGGTTTTTGGCGGTGTCCGAATGGCCAGTGGTCCGTTGGAATGGCGGTGATGTAGGTTTGCGGGTTATAGCGATGGGTGAAGTTAGTTGTGGCTGCTGGCGTTGTTGTTGTTGGCGTGGTTGGCTCAAAAACAAAGGTAGAACAGAAAAAACGCCTAACTCAAAGGACCGCAGCCCGAATGAATCACATTAATTCCCTCTAAAACAATGGGTTTGGGCTAATACACAGTGCTACTTCGAAATATATCTCACCTACGGAACCTGAATGGGTAATGCGGAATTTCCACAGCCGTTTAAACAATATGTATTGTTCACATATCACCGAATAACTGTCAGCATCATGAAACCCTCGTTCCACACCAGCTCGTTCTGCGTGAGGTGTTGAGACTTTCCACAGTTTACGCCTATTTGTCTGCCACAGCCTGTTTACATGGACCTTCTCGACCATTTCTCTCTGTGCGTCTCAACTAAATACTTATGTGCCTCCGATGGCAGCAACAACACATAAGCTTCTTTTCAATTTGCCTTTAATCGGTTGGTAGTGAACAGAGCATTGTTCAGCTGTTTGGTGTAGTAATCCCTTTTCGTTTCTCCTGCAGTTCTCACAATTTTGGAGGAAATGACGGAGTTGAGAAAATCCATTCCATCGGCCTTGAAGCAACCATTGTGAGCATCATCACGACACCCGTTACTTTCAAGACCAGGGATTCTTCCAATAATCCCTTCTTTTCGGTTCAGAATTTTCACAAGTATACAATAATAAACCCTCATTTTCGGTTCGAATTTTTCCACAAGCTTATATACAATAATCCATTCTTTTCGGTCAGATTTTCACAAGCTAAAAAACCAATAATCCCTTCTTTTCGGTTCGGAATTTTCACAAGCGTATTACAATAATCCCTCATTTCGGTTCGGACATTTTCCACAAAAAGCTAGTACAATAAATCCCTTATTTTCGGTCAGAATTTCCACAAGCTAGACAATAATCCCTTCTTTTCGGGTTCGGAATTTTCCACAAGCCAAAATATTACAATAATCCCTTATAATTTGCGTTTCGGAATTTTCCACAAGTTTATTTAAATAATCCCTTTCTTTTTCGGTTTGGAATTTCACAAGCAAAAATATACCAATAATCCCTTATTTTTGGTTCGGAATTTTCCACAAGTTATACAATAAATCCCTTCTTTGCGTTCAGAATTTTCCCAAGCAAAATTACATATACAATAATCCCATTTTCTTTTCGAGTTCGGAAATTTTCCACAGCTAAAAAAAAATAATCCCTTCTTTTCGGTTCGGAATTTTCACAAGCTATTTACATAATCCCTCCCATTTTCGGTTCGGAATTTTCCACAGCTATACAATAATCCCTTATTTTCGGTTCGGAATTTTCCACAAGCTATACCAATAATTCCCTTCTTTTCGGTTTCGGAATTTTCACAAGCAAAAAATATACAATAATCCCTTTATATTTGCTTCGGATTTCCACAGTTATTACAATAATCCCTTCTTTTCGGTTTGGAATTTTCCACAAGCAAATAACAATAATCCCTTATTTTTTGGTTCGCGAATTTCCACAAGTTATACAATAATCCCTTCTGTTTTCGGTTAGAATTTTCCACAAGCAACAATACATATACAATAATCCCTTATTTTTGGTTCGGAATTTTCCACAAGCAAAAAATATACAATAATCCTATTTTTGGTATCGGAATTTTCCCAAGTTATACAATTAATCCCTTCTTTTCGGTTTCGAATTTGTCCACAGCAAATATACAAAATCCCTTAATTTTTTGTTTCGGAATTTTCCAGAAGTTATACAGAATCCCTTCTTTTCGGTTCAGAATTTTCCACAAGCAAAATATTACAAATAATCCTTATTTTTGGTTCGGAATTTCCACAAGTTATACAATAATCCCTTATTTTTCGGTCGGAATTTTCCACCAAGGCTATACAATAATCCCTTCTTTCGGTTGGAATTTTCCAAACAAGCAAAATATACAATAAATCCCTTATATTTGGTTCGGAATTTTCACAAGTCTTATTACAATAATCCCTTCTTTTTCGGTTTGAATTTTTCCACAAGCAAAATATACAATAATCCCTTATTTTCTGGTTCGGAATTTTCCACAAAGTTATACAATAATCCTTCTTTTCGCGTTCAGAATTTTTCCACAAGCCAAAATACATATACTAATAATCCCTTATTTTTTGGTTCGCGAATTTTTCCACAAGCAAATATACAATAATCCCTTATTTTTGTTCGGAATTTTCCCCAAGTTATTTAAATAATCCCTTCTTTTCGGTTCGGAATTTTCAACAAGCAAATTATACAATAATCCCTTATTTTTGTCGGAATTTTCCAGAAGTTATCAGTAATCCCGGTCTTTTCGTTTCAGAATTTTTCCACAAGCAAAATATACAATAATCCCTTATTTTTGGTTCGGAATTTTCACAAGTTATTACATAATCCTTATTTTTGGTTCGGAATTTTTCCACCAAGTTAGTACAATTAATCCCTTCTTTTCGGTTTCGGGGAAATTTTCCACAAGCAAAATATACAATAATCCCTTATTTTTGGTTCGGAATTTTCCACAAGCAAAATATACAATAATCCCTTATTTTGGTTCGGAATTTTCCACAGTCATACAATAATCCCTTCTTTCGGTTCGGAATTTTCCACAAGCAAAATATACAATTAATCCCTTATTTTTGCCGTTCGGGGAATTTCCACAAGCAAAAATATACAATAAATCCCTTATTTATTGGTTCGGAATTTTCCACAAGTTATACAATAATCCCTACTTGGTCGTTCGGAATTTTCCACAAGTTATACAATAATCCCTTCTTTTCGGTTTGGAATTTTTCCACAAGCAAAATATTACAATAATCCCTTATTTTTGGTTTCGGAATTTTCCACAAGTTATACAATAATCCCTTCCTTTTCGGTTCGGAATTTTCCACAAGCAAAATATACATAATCCTTATTTTTGGTTCGGAAATTTCGCACAAGCAAAATAACAATAATCCCTTATACTTGGTTCGGAATTTTCCACAAGTTTATACAATAATCCCTTTCTTTTGTGTTCGGCAAATTTTCCACAAGCAAATTATACAATTAATCCCTTATTTTGGTTACGGAATTTTTCCACAAGCAAAATATACAATACATCCCTTATTTTGGTTCGAATTTTCCACAAGTTATACAATAATCCCTTCTTTTCGGTTCGGAATTTTTCCACAAGAAATATACCAATAATCCCTTATTTTTGTGTTTCGGAATTTTTCCACAAGGCAAAATATACAATCAATCCCTTATTTTTGGTTCGGAATTTTCCACAAGTTATACAATAATCACTTCTTTCGGTTCGGAATTTTCCACAAAGTTATACAATAATCCCTTCTTTTCGGTTCGGAATTCCACAAGCTTATACAATAATCCCTTCTTTTCGACGTTCGGAATTTTCCACAAGCAAAATACTACAATAATCCCTTATTTTTTGGTGGGTCGGAAATTTTCCACAAGCAAAATATACAATAATCCTTATTTTTGGTCGGAATTTTCACAGTTATACAATAATCCCTTCTTTCGGTTCGGAATTTTCCACAAGCAAAATATTACAATAATCCCTTATTTTTGGTTCGGAATTTTCCACAAGCAAAATATACAATAATCCCTTATTTTTGGTTCGAATTTTCCACAGTTTATACAATAATCCCTTTCTTTTCGGTTTCGGAATTTTTCACAAGCAAAATATAACAATAATCCTTATTTTTGGTTCGGAATTTTTCCACAAGCAAAATTATAACAATATCCTTATTTTTGGTTCGGAATTTTTCCACAAGTTATACAATTATCCTACTTTTTCGGTTCGGAAATTTTCCACAGCAAAATATACAATAATCCCTTATTTTTGGTTCGGAATTTTCCACAAGCAAAAATACTACAATAATCCCTTATTTTTTGCGTCGGAATTTTCCACAAGTTTATACAATAATCCCTTCTTTTCGGTTCGGAATTTTCCACAAGCAAATTATACAATAATCCTTATTTTTGCGTCGGAATTTTCCACAAGCAAAATATACTCAATTAATCCCTTATACTTGGTTCGGAAATTTTCCACAAGTTATACATAATTCCCTCTTTTTCGGATCTTCAGAATTTTCCACAAGGCAAAATATTCAATAATCCCTTATTTTTGGTTCGGAATTTTCCACAAGCAAAATATACAATAATCCCTTATTTTTTGGTTTCGGAATTTTCGACACAGTTATACAATAATCCCTTCTTTCGGTTCGGAATTTTTCACAAGCAAATATACAATAATCCCTTATTTTTGTTCGGAATTTTCCCAAGCAAAAATATACAATAATCCCTTATTTTTGGTTCGGAATTTTCACAAGTTATACAATAATCCCTTCTTTTCGGTCGGAATTTTCCACAAGCAAAAATATACAATTAATCCCTTATTTTTGGTTCGGAATTTTTTCCACAAGCAAAATATACAATAATCCCTTATTTTGTGTTCGGAATTTCCACAAGTTATTACAATAATCCCTTCTTTTCGTTCAATTTTCCACAAGCAAAATTACAATAATCCTTATTTTTGGTTCGGAATTTTCCACAAGCAAAAATATACAATATCCCTTATTTTGTCGTTTCGGAATTTTTCCACAAGTTATACAATAATCCCTTCTTTTTCGGTTCGGAATTTTCCCACAAGCAAAATATACAATATTCCCTTATTTTTGGTTCGGATTTCCACAAGCAAAACTATCAATAATTCCTTATTTTTGGTTCGGAATTTTCCACAAGTTAGACATAATCCTTCTTTTTCGGTTCGGAATTTTCCACAAGCAAATATACAATAATCCCTTAATTTTTGGTTCGGAATTTTCCACAAGCAAAATATACAATAATCCCTTATTTTGGTTTTTCGGAATTTCCACAGTTATACAATAATCCCTTCTTTCGGTTCGAATTTTCACCAAGCAAAATATCAATAATCCCTTATTTTTGGTTCGGAATTTTCCACAAGCAAAATATACAATAAATCCCTTATTTTTGGTTCTGAATTTTCACAAGTTATACAATAATCCCTATTTTTCGGTTTCGGAATTTTCCACAAGCAAAATATACAATAATCCCTTATTTTTGGTTCGGAAATTTTACCACAAGCAAAATATACAATAATCCCTTATTTTTGGTTCGAATTTTCCACAAGTTATACAATAATCCCTTCTTTTCGGTTCGAATTTTTCACAAGCAAAATATACAATAATCCCTATTTTTGGCTTCGGAATTTTCCACAAGTATACAATAATCCCTTCTTTTCGGTTCGGAATTTTCACAGCAAAATATACAATAATCCTTATACTTGGTTCGGAATTTTCCACAAGTTAACAATAAATCCCTTCTTTTCCCGTTCGGAATTTTCCACAAGCAAAATATACCAATTAATCCCTTATTTTTCGTCTCGGAATTTTCCACAAGTTATACAATAATCCCTTCGTCGGTTTCGGAATTTTCACAAGCAAAATATACAATAATCCCTATTTTTTGGTTCGGAATTTTCCACAAGCAAAATATCAATAATCCTTTATTTTGGTTCGGAATTTTCACAAGTTATACAATAATCCCTACTTTTTCGGTTCGGAATTTTCCACAAGCAAAATATACAATATCCCTTATTTTTTGGTTCGGAATTTTCCACAAGCAAAATATACAATATCCTTATTTTTTTGGTTCGGAATTTTCCACAAGTTATAAATAATCCCTTTCTTTTCTGGGTTCGGAATTTTCACAAGCCCAAAAAAATATACAATAACCTTATTTTTGGTCGGAATTTTCCACAAGCAAAATATACATAATCCTTATACTGGTTCGGAATTTTCCACAAGTTATACAATAATCCCTTCTTTTCGGTTCGGAATTTTCCACAAAGCCAAAATATACAATAATCCTTATTTTGGTTCGGAATTTGTCCACAAGCAAAATATTTACAATAATCCCTTATTTTTTGGTTCGGAATTTTTCCACAGTTATACAATTAATCCCTTCTTTCGGTTCGGAATTTTCACAAGCAAAAATATACAAATAATCCCTTATTTTTGGTTCGGAATTTTTTCCACAAGCAAAATATACAATAATCCTTATTTTCGGTGTCCGAATTTCACAAGCAAAATATACAAATTAATCCTTAACTTTGGTTTCGAATTTTCACAAGTTATACAATAATCCCTTCTTTTCGGTTTCGGGGAATTTTCCACAGCAAAATTATACAATTAATCCCTTTATTTTTGGTTCGGAATTTTCCACAAGCCAAATTTATACAATAACCCTTTATTTTGGTTCGGATTTCCACAAGTTATACAAATCCCTTCTTTTCGGTTCGGAAAAAATTTTTTCCCAAAAAAACAAAAAAGCAAATTATACAATAATCCCTTATTTTGGTGGTTCGGAATTTTCCACAAGCCAAAATATACAATAATCCCTTATTTTTGGTTCCGAATTTTCCACAAGTTATACAATAATCCCTTCTTTCGGATTCGGAATTTTCCACAAGCAAAATATACAATAATCCCTTATTTTTGGTTCGGAATTTTCCACAAGCAAATCTACAAATAATCCCTTTATACTTGGTTCGGAATTTCCACAAGTTATTTAAAAAAAACCAATAATCCCTTTCTTTTCGGTTTCGAATTTTCCACAAGCAAAATATACAATTAATCCCTTATTTTGGTTCGAATTTTCCACAAGCAAAATATACAATATCCCTTATTTTGGTACGAAATTTTCCACAAGTTATACAATAATCCCTTCTTTTCGCCGTTCGGAATTTTCCACAAGCAAAATATACAATAATCCCTTATTTTTGGTTCGGAATTTTCCACAAAGCAAAATATACATAATCCCTTATACTTGGTTCGGAATTTTCCACCAAGTTATACATAAATCCCTTTCTTTTTTCGGTTCGGAATTTTCCACAAGCAAAATATACAATAATCCCTTATTTTTGCGTTCGGAATTTGTCCACAAGCAAATATACAATAATCCTTATTTTGTGGTCCGATTTTCCACAACTTATACAATATCCCCCTTCTTTTCGTTCGGAATTTCCACAGCAAAATATTAACAATAATCCCTTATTTTGGTCGGAATTTTCCACAGCAAAATATACAATAACCCCTTATTTTTGGTTCGGGAATTTTCCACAAGTTTATACAATAATCCCTTCTTTTCGGTTCGAATTTTCCACAAGCAAAATATACATAATACCATTTTTGGTTCGGAATTTTTGCACAAGTTATACAATACATCCCTCTTTCGGTTCGGAATTTTCACAAGCAAAATATACAATAATCCTTATTTTTAGGTTCGGATTTTTCCACAAGTTATTACAATA
>JAXMNL010000161.1:36034-50122 GCA_035128595.1 Eptatretus atami | reverse complement strand
CCTCGTGTTTGAGGGCACGCTTGGCCGCATACCTTGTTTCCCCCAATGCCCCCACGAGCTGGGATTACACAGGGGTTCTCGTTGGGTGTTGTGCACATGTGGATGTGGTGGTTGGGATTGAGTGGTGTTTGTCGCTCACCTTTATCCAGCCGCTTACACATCCAGTACACCAATCCGTGAGCCACGTTCTATCCTGTTCTATACAGGCAAGGCAAATGAGTGACAGTCATGCACGTATGTTACAGCCAACAATGAATAAAACACGGATACAGGCAAAAAAGCAATGAAAGCAATACCACGACTACAGCAAAGGTTTATTCAACAAGCAGTCACTTAGGCAGGTCTACTTAATAGAAGGCGCCACAACATGTATTCAAAGCAAAGAAATGCCAACCCCCATAGACAAGGGTGGCAGACAGGGTCCTGTAGACCGTATGTGCGTGGAGCCTGGATGAGCAGCCAGGCCCACGAGACCGAAGGGCTTACCCGCACCTCGTGGTGCGACGGTGGGCAGGTCGCGACGTCTCGTTCCCACGGCAGCTAGCGGAGCCCGCGCTTGAATCTCGGGCCTCTGGCGTGGTCGGTGGGCTCTCTCGGCGTTCCCCACACGGACGCGCAGGCTCGCGCCCACCAGCCGGCAGAGCAGTTGGGGAACGAACGGGGTTACCGGCGCTCTCTAGCGCGGATACTCGGTAAAAGGGGTTATGCTCTTTCAGGCGTTGATGCTCGATCAGCGAGTTGATGTCGATCAGCGAGTTGATGCTCGTTCACCCCGGACTGCCTTGGCGCTGGTTTGCCCTCTGGTTTCCACCGAGTGCCCTCCGCGTCCCCTCCGTTCACCAACTCACGCTCTCAACTCCACCGTCTCAACTCTCGCCAACTCCCAACAACTCTGACTCTCTCCCGACTCGCACGCCCACCACAACCCTCTTCAACGACCAGATTCCTTAACCCACTCGACCCCCTCCGTTCTGCTCGTCCTTATATAGGGCCGGGGAAGCGAGAATCGATCCTTGCCCTTTGACCTCCGACCCCCGGAGAGCGACGTGGTAGAAATCACCGAAGCTTCGTCTGACAGCTGAACCTTCGACCCGAAAGCCGACGTCGTGGAAATCACCGACGCGCTTGGTCTGACAGCTCGACCTTCGACCCCCGGAAAGCCGACGTCGTGGAAATCACCGACGCGCTCGCGGCGAGAGACCCTTGCCTCTGCCCGCAGCGATTCGTTGTTCAGATCCGCGCCGCTGCTGGCGCGAAGATGACGTCGCTTCAGGAACGAAGGTGATGCGATGTTTGTGGTGTGGTTTGTTGGCGGTTGTGGAAGTAAAGAGGCGAGGTGGTGTGATTTGGTTGTTGATTATGGTTGGTCCAAAATAACGACAGAAAAAGAAAAATGGCTACCTCAAAGGGACGCAGCCCGGTGAACACGAATAATTCCAATTAAACAACGGTGGGGAATCTAACTAAACACAGACTTATCGATCTAACTGATCTAAGGAACCTTTATGGTGTATTGCGAATTTCCACAGCGTAACAATACATTTACGTTTTTAAAAGACTAGTCTAATAATATTTTTTTATAAAGCATTGCAGTGAAGTCTGATCCAAAAATTTTAAAGCAATATTATTTTGGGATCAAAATCACGGTCAGGACGGTCGTCTTGAAGGCATGCCACAACTCTTCAGGACCTCCCAAAGCACCCAGACCCCCAAATCTCCACGCAGACTTAAGGAATGAGTGCAGTTCCATAAGAGTGAGTGCATTTCTGTAAGAGTGAGTGCATTTCGTAAGAGCGAGTGCAGTTCCTCACAAAAATCCTGTACAATAATAACTTCCTCTTTGATTTATAAATCGATCCCCTCCTTCTACAGCCTAACACCCTGTTTGCTCTCCGATAGCTGCCTGGCATTGTGCTGCCCGCTTACTCCCATGTCTATTACCACCCAGATCCTTCTCCTGTGTGATACACTCCAACATTACCCCCGCCCCCTCCAGGAACCTGAAGCTCAGGCTGCTGTGACCTAATTTAGGGTCAGGCCTCAACATTTCACAACAAACTCTAATATCTAACCAATAAGATCTACAATATATATTGTATATTGTAATCAGTAAAAATAGTGTGGTTGATAAAAACATTAGAAAGGAAATAACTTGCACCAAAAACTTTAACATTTTCACGCTCACGCTCACACCGGGGGTATCGCCAATAGCTCTCTGTTCTTCGAACAGGCGAGCTAAAAATGCAAAATGTTTTTCCTTTTTTGGGAGGGCCATGGGTGAGGAATGAGTTTGGTAAAAAAAAAAAAACACAACATACACCACACAACACCCCTGACCAGACCCCACAACCCTCCTGACACAATGCTCACAACCAATCACCACTCAATGCTCAAACTACCGAAAAGTCCTGTCAACATCCCTCTACCCCACCATCTCCATTACTTATACCAATGTAACTCCAATTTAACTTATCTACTTTTCTGCTGCCACTACCTTTCCACGGAGACCATTCCATGCATTAACTACTCTCTGAGTGAAGTCCCCTACTTACTACCGTCTTAACTCAACTCTCTTTACTCTCAGGGCTACGGCTCCTGGTCCAGTCACTCTCCACTCTGTTCATAATTAATTCTTCATATTTTAATCTCTACCTTTCATTATCTTAAACATCTATATCATATCTCTCGTAACCACCTCCTTTCTCGTGATAAAAGCCCTGTCTGTCTCCTTGAGCCGTCATCATCGCTGAGTCGAGCTCGTCCAGAATCAATGTAGTTACCCTGCGCTGAACTCTCTATGGCATTGATGTCCTCCTGAGTTGTGTGACCGAAACTGCACAGATATTCTGGATGTGTCCCCTCACTAAATTCCTGTACAATATTACAACCTCCTCTTTAGATTTAAAATGATCCCCTCCAAAATACAGCCGAAAACCCTGTTTCATTTACCTGTAGCTACTGGACCTGTGCTACCTGCTTCCCTCCCGCATCCAGCACCAACCCCCAATATTTTGTTCCTGAATTATTTTTACTTGTTTTGGCTCCTCCTGATGACCCAATGCACGACTGCACCTGCTTGGTCTTCCATTTGATTTAATACCATTCTAAATTCAATTGAATAATGAATAATAATTTAAAATGTCACGGGTCCACGGGTAAGGTGTCCCATCAAAGCGGGACCTGTCACCTGTGCCAGCAGTTATAAAGTGGCAGTACTAATGATGTCTCATTAATATGAAACACACCAGCCACACAAACAACACAACACAAAACACGTCCTGGCGAGGTCTGCGAATCTCTGATTGCTCTTTTTCTTGTTCTTATTACCTCCACCACCCAAGATGAAGGAGGTTATGTTTTCACCTCCGTCTGTCTGTCAGTTTGTTTGTTTACCTGTCTGTGAGCAGGATATCTCAAAAAGTTGTGGACGGATAGGATGAAACTTGGTGGACAGGTTCTGTGAGACAAGGAAGAATGATTCGATTTTGGTGAAGATCCGGGAGAACCATAAATACATAAATATGTTTCCTTACAAGGAAGTTCTAACACAGGAGAAAGGCATAAGTCCCGGGGGTCACTGTGTTTCATGTTGGGTTCTCACCCAAGAACACCTTCACCCAGCCACCCTGGAAAGAAAAAAAACGACAAAACAAAACAACAAAACATTTTGCTGTTTTGTTTATTAGGTGCTGATGTTTTGCCGGCACAATGGGCCGAATAACCTCCTGCGTCTAAATTCCTTGTGTGTTCCTGTAACTCATCAAGCAGCTTGCACTCACAACACACCCGAACAGGAACACGAACCCAAAGGTTACACTCTCTCTCAAATAAACATCTGAGTGGCTCTGAAAAGAGCCGTTTGGGGATCAATCGAAAAACACGGATTGTGAATCCGAGTTCACTTGGAGTTGATGTACTTGGTCACGGGCCTGACAACCTTCGGACACGGCATGCTTGGCCAACTCCCGGGAAGGAGCAGACGAACTGCCGTTTGGATGTCCCGCGATGAGACGGTCGAACGGTTGTTGTAAAGCGCCAGTTTAAAACGCCTCGGACGACATGCGCTCAAAGAGGTCAGTCATTCACCAAGGAATTCATGATGCTCATCGCTTTGGAAGAAACACCCGGTCAGGGTGAACTTGTTTCAGGCCCTTGTGGATGTCAATGCAGTAACTCTCCTTCTGTGAGAACGCAGGTTATCTGGCCGCTGTGCTCGAGTACTTGTCCGTGGAGACCTGGAGCTCGCTGGCAACGCGGCCCGAGACAACAAGAGAAGTTGCACTCATCCCGCACCATTTGCAGCTCGCCGTCCGCATGACGACGACTTGAACCAAAGTTTCAGTCCTGTGACGATCATGGCAAGGTGGTGTCCTGCCCAACATCCAAGCCGTGCCGCTCCCCAAGAAAAGCCAGGACAAGTAAACGGGTCCGTCGCACACAGAGGCCCAAGAGCTCTCTCCCAACGGCTCTTTTCAGAGCCACTCGACCCTTCCCCAAATCGGCATCAGCGACCGACGATCCACGTTTTCACCAACCCAGTGTTGTGTGTTGGAAACCCTCACCTCGTACACGATACTCTCGTGGTTTCCGTCACAACATGATGAACCTTTCTCAACAGAGAGGATTCTTGTCAGGCCCTGTAGATATTGTAGTTTTGTGAATGCGGCCCCCTCTCTTGTTCTGGAGGTAGTTTGGTCATCAAAACTACCTCCGCGTTGGCATTTTGCAGTTTTTATTCAAAGTTAGGCACTTAATGGAAATGCCAACATCAGGGTGAGGAAGAAAATCGAGGGAGATGGACACACGAGGGGTGAGGGAGAAACGCAGGGAGACGAGGAGGAGATTGGACCACACTCTGTGTGGAGCGTTGGTGCTGACTAAGCAATCTCCTTGGATTTTGGGCACAATCCTGGACGGGTCACACCACTCCGACACAGGGTACCAGCAAGCTGGAACTCATTTTGCCGACGTCGGAAGGATGACAGGCAGAGTCAACCCACCATGGTATTAATCAACAGCCCGTGGCATTTGAACTCAGGAACCTGGATCCCAAGCCCACCACCCGAACCATTAAGCCAACACCAAGCATGGGTGGTTTAACGGTGTCAAAAAGATCATGGTTTTGGATGGGGGATGAGATGAGATGGTGGTGAACAGCTGGTTGAAGACGTGGAGGGAAGAATGAGATAAAAGAGGGTGTGGAAAGGGGTTCCACAGGCAGGAAAAGAGAGGAATAATTAAGTGAAGGTGAACAGGGGTTCTGGATTAAGGTAGTTCATAAGGAATGAGTTGCTGGTGGACGTATACATCCTGTAGATACTTGGAGGGACAGAGCGTCTGAGAGGGTGAGGTGCAAAGACCAGAAATGAGGCAGAAGAAGACAGAGACCACCGAAGTGTTGGTGATTGCGAAGTGAGCGGCTCATAGCTCAGCTTCATGCACAAGAGATTCCAATTACCATCTTGGAAACTTTTGTTTCCACGGCATCATGCTGAGCAAGACGTGAGGCAGGAGAACCCAAATCCACCTCTTCAAATTCCTGCTTTCCTCCTAAAGTCCCTGTCGTGTAAGGTCCTGAAAGTCCCTGTAGTGTAAGTCCTGAAAGTCCTGTCGTGTAGTCCAAAGTCCTGTAGTGTAAGGTCTGACCGTCCTTTTGTGTAAGGTCCTGAAAGTCCTTGTCGTGTAAGGTCCTGAAAGTCCTGTAGTGTAAGGTCCTGAAAGTCCTTGTCGTGTAAGGTCCTGAAAAGTCCTTGTCTGTAAAGGTCCGGAAAGTCCTTGTCGTGTAAGGTCCTGAAATCCCTGTCGTGAAAGGTCCTGAAAGTTCCTAGGTCGTGTAAGGTCCTGAAAGTCCTTGTCATGTAACGGTCCTGAAAGTCCTTGTGTAAAGTCCTGAAAAATCCCCTGTTCGTGTTAAGGTCCTGAAAGTCCTTGTCGTGTAAGGTCCTGAAAGTCCCTGTAGTGTAAGGTCCTGAAAGTCCTTGTTGTGTAAAGGTTCCTGAAAGTCCTTGTCGTGTAAGGTCCTGAAAGTCCTTTGTCGTGTAAGGCCGCCGAAGTCCTTCGTCGTGTAAGGTCTGAAAAGTCCTTGTCGTGTAAGGTCCTGAAAAGTCTTGTTGTGTAAGGTCCTGAAAGTCCTTGTCGGTAAGGATCCTGAAAGTCTTTGTTCGTGGTAAGGTCCTGAAAAGTCCCTGTCGTGTAAGGTCCTGAAACTCCCTGTCGTGTAAGGTCCTGAAGTCCTTGTCGTGTAAGGTCCTGAAAGTCCCTGTCGTGTAAGGTCCTGAAATCCTTGTCATCTAAGGTCCTGAAAGTCCTTGTCGTGTAAGGTCCCTGAAAAGTCCTTGTAGTGTCCATCTTGTTCCCCCATGTACCCGTCCCATCCTCTCCCTTCCACAGATCTCCTCTACGTCTCTGTTCCACACTGGTTTGTCCTTGTCTCCTGCTCCCTTGCTTGTTGTACGTTCTGTGTTAGCTTTATATGAGCCTCGACATTGGATACAAAAATAAAAATAAACTAACCACACATGTAACAGATTGTGTTTAACTTGAGTGAAAGCGAAGAGGAGTTCGGTAAAGAGCGAGTTCAGTTCCGCAGGGGGAGTGCAGTTCGTAAGAGGCGAAGTGGCAGTCTGTAAGACGTGAGTGCAGTTCGTAAGAGTGCTTTCTGTAAGAGTGAGTGCAGTCCGTAAGAAGCGAGTGCAGTTCTGTAAGAGCGAGTGCAGTTTCCGTAAGAGTGAGTGCATTTCTGTGAGAGTGAGTGCAGTTCCGTAAGAGTGAGTTCAGTTCCTCACTAAATTCCTGTACAATGATAACAACTTCCTCTTTTGATTTATAAATGATCCCCCTCCTTATACAGCCTGACACCCTGCTTGCTCTTCCGATAAGCTGCCTGGCACTGTGCTGCCCGCTTCCCTCCCATGTCCTATTACCACCCCCAGATCCTTCTCCTGTGTGATACACTCCAACATTACCCCCGCCCCTCCAGGAACCTGAAAGCTCAGGCTGCTGTGACCCTAATTAAGGGTCGGCCCTCAAACATTTTCAACACAAACTATAATAATCTTAACCAATAAATTCGAGGAGTCTGGAAGACGAGGCTGATTCAAACGTGTCTAATCAAAAGCAACCGACCAAAGATCGTGAGATTGATCGAGTGATGCAATGAGTTCGCTCAGGAGTGTGAACAAATGGAGTCCAACATAAACAACTTTTATCAATTTTAAAACTTCATTAACATTCACACAACAAAGCTCCAAACTACAAGTAAAATCACGAAATAGAAAACGTCTTTGTGTTTAAACACGTTGAAAAAAAATCCACAAACAACATTGCGGATTGCTTCCAACCAAAACAAGGTACAAAAATAAAACACCCAATGGACAATATTGAAAAGTTAAAGCTCTTTCACTAACTAACGGATGATTACAATTCAACAATCAAAACCACAACTGTGTTCAGAGCACTAATGGAGAAACCTGTCCGTAGAAATTCAACACAATTTTTGATCCACTGTCAAGTTTTGGCATTCACATTACCCAATCGTTGATAGGGTGCAGGCGACAACTTTGGATGACGTCACGAGATGTGGCGATGTTGGAGTTACAAGGTATCATGGAGAACCCCATGCCCTGGGCAAAGCCTTTCACGACCTCTGCAGTACTCACGCCGCTTCAATTACACGCGAGCCACAGGCCAAACAGCGGAGCCCACGCCCTCAACAGCGAGCCACGTCCTCAAACGAAAGGCCCTCTCAAACAGCCGAGCCACGCCCACAACAGACAGAGCACTACGCCTCACTAACAGCCCAGCCCCAAACGAAGCACTCCAGAAGCCCACGCCCATCATAAAACAGCGAGCGCACGCCCTCAAACAGAGCCAGCCAAAGACCAATCGCGGCCCATTCAAGGAGCAGCAACAGCGACAGCACCCCTAAAGCCCACAGCGAGCCACGTCCCATCAAACAGCGAGCCACGCTCTCAACACGGACATAAACAGCGAGCCAGCATAACAGCCTAGCCCCCAAACAGCGAGCCACGCCCTTAAACTAAGCGGAGCACGCCTCAACAGCCGCTACAAGCCACGCCCTCAAAAGCGAGCCACGGCCGCTTAAACAGCGAGCCCAGCCCACAGCGCACCCTCAACAACGCAGCTCAACGAGCCAACTCAAACAGCGGCCACTGCTCAAAACAGCGAGCCACGCCCTCAAACACGAGCCACGCCCTCAACAACGAGCCACGCCTCAACACCAGCAGCTTAACGCCCACGCCCTCAAGCAGAGGCAGCGCAAGACAACGCCACTCAAGCCCTCAACGCGAGCACGCCTCAAACCTGGAGCCACGCCCTCAAACAGCGACCAGCCCCTCAAACACGAGCCCGTACCTCAAATCAGCGAGTATACGCCCTCTACACCGCAGCGCAACGCCCCTCAAGACAACCGAGCCGACGCCTGCTCAAACCAGCGAGTCCAGGCCTCTAAACAGCGCAGCCCTCAACACGACCAACGCTCAATACAGCGAGCCACGGCCCTAAAACAGCGAAGCCGCACCGCCCTCAACAGCAGCCGACTGCCCCTCAACAGCGAGTCCACGCCCTCATAAACAGCGAGCCACGCCCTCAACAGCGGAGCCTACGCCCTTAAACAGCGAGCCACGCCCAAATCAGCGTGCCACGCCCTCAAACAGCGAGCGGGCTAACTGCGAGCCATTCACGCCCTCAAAACAGCCACGGCCACAGCCAAGGCCACGCCCCAAACAACGAGCTCACGCCACAACCGGCCCTCTAAACACAGCCACGTCTAAACAGCCACGCCCTCAAACGAAGCAGCATAACGCCAACCCGCCCTCAAATCTAACGAGCCAGGCCCTACAACAGTCGAGCCCATCGCCCTCAATCACAGGCGAAGCCACGCTCCTCAAACAGCGAGCCACGCCTCCAGTGGCACTCAACAGCGAGCCATCGCCCTCAAACAACGCAGCCACGCCCAGCACAGCGAGCCACGCCTCACTTCCAAAAACAACGAGCACGCCCTCAAACAGCGAGCCACGCATCTCAAACACGAGCCCCACGCCGCCTCAAACAGCGAGCCTAACGTCCCTAAAGCAGCAGCCGCTCAACCCCTAACGACTAGCGGCCAGCCTCTTTCAAATCAGCGACGCCAGCGCCCTCAATACAGCGAGCCAACGCCCGTCAAATCAGCGAGCCACGTCCCTCAAAACACGGAGCCAGTCCCCACAACAGCCGAGCCACGCCTCAAACAGCGGAGCCACCCTCAACGCGACCAACTCTCAACAAGGCCCGCTACAGCGCACCGTCTCAAACAACGAGCCACGGCCTCAAACAGCGAGCCCCTAAGCGACCCGCCTTCAAACTAGCGAGCCCACGCTTATCGAGCCATCAAACAGGGAGTCGCACGCCCTCAACGCGTGATGCCCACGCCCTTCAGCGAACAAAACGCTCACAGCGAGCCACGCTCTCAATCAGCGAGCCCGCTCTCAACAGCGAGCCACGCCCTCAACCAGCACCAGCCCCAAACAACGAGCTGATCGGGGGGACTGCCCACAAAACAGCTTGGCCATCGCCAGTCGAAACAACACCTTACAAAACACGCCTCATATTTGCGAGCCAGCCCAAGGACACAAGCGACACGTCTCTGGAAACAGCGAGACCCAAACACAGCACCCAAACTCGCAGCGAATCTCACTGGACCTGCGACAAAAACTGTAATACAGTAAGCTATACTTAAACAACCTTCATCCAGACAAGGCACAACTAAACAATCCCGGCCCTCAAATACAGTCCCTTCAGGCAAGTGGCAAGTGGTGTCAGAGCTGCAATGCGAATCAGGGGTCGATTGCTTGTACTCCATCGACAGCAAATGAGCAGCAATCAAAGAAAATCCACGCACAAGGCCCATTGTGGGCAAGCAGAAAGGAACCAAGGCGTCCGTCGTGATGACCGCGACCTTGTGCCGCGCATCTCTCGGTAACTAATGGAAACAATAGGGATGTGTTACCTCGATGTTTTCAACTCCGAATTGGAGTTCCAAAATCTTGAAAATCAGAATGGGCGTGTGGGTGCAGCAGTCCGGCTCTGGGCTTTGGTTTCTACACGCATGAAAGGTAAATGAAAAACTCACGATTATTCAGCATATTGTACTCTAGAACCACAAGCACGAAATTCCCTCTACGCTCTCTGCTTATATCACTCCTCCCAAACCTTCTTCTTCAACATCTCCACTGAATCTACAGTGCAAAATAAAAAGCTTCTTCTTCTCTTTTAAAAAAGCAATTGTAAAAAGCATTTCGAACCCTCGTTGTCTCCTTCAGAAATGCACCCACAAATGTTCTCCTCTCCACATGGTGTATCTCATTCTTGTTTTTTCAACAAGGGATTATATTTCAGAGCTGTTTTGTCTCCGCTCGGCGCTCGACCACCAACACACCTCCCCTGCTAATACAGCACCGCGTTTCTCCCGTGCCTCCAACAAAGGAACTCTCATCTCCATCCCATGATCGTTTAACTCTGTTTGTTCAAAGTTGGGTAATCTTGGCAATAGAAATAAGCATCCCACCGACACCGACCCCCATCAAGCTCAATGTCACCTCTTTCTAACCAGCCATCCTCACCCAAACCGTAATATGCTCCGCGCACTTCACCCTCTCCAAACTTTCCCCACACACTCAAACATTCCCCTTGCCCCACAAAGACTTCCCCCCCCCATCCGTTACTCTCCCAACCCCCTCCTTAATCTCTGTGTGGTCCTCCTGTGAATAGGGGTGTCGGGCTTGATTGGAGATCGAGCCGTCTGTCCACGACGTCATGATCTTGGTAGACAAAAGAGCTTACATTCACATCAAGCATGTTGAGAGAGAGACCAGAGAAACTACAGAATACTCACGTTAGTCCGGCCTCTAAGAAACTAATTTCTCGGGGCTTGCTTCCCTTTTTGGCTCTGCCATATATACAATTGCCCTGCCCCCTTGTTGGGCATCTGTTTTTCATGATTTACCCAGCTCCCATCACTTGGTTTCTATGGAACCCATTCCCAGACGATCAATCATTTCCTTAGAGGCTTGAAAATGCCTGTGCTGGTTTCCCTCCCTTCTGGGCTTTGAAAGTACATCTGGTTTGGTTCCATTATCGGCTAAGAAAACCAGGGGTGGGAGAAGAACAGCTTTCCATTTTTAAGAGCCTTTACCTTGCCTCTTTCTTTTGTTCAACTCTTTGTGAAGTGGAAACAGACTGTTAACTAGTCGCATCAGTATGATTTACGAATCGGGCCCTCCCTTGGCCTCATGGCTTGGAAAGAATGTTTTTTCAAGGGCAAATGAAGAAAGCCAGATGTTCAGCCTGTGTGTTGGAAAGAAAGAGATAGATCTACGTGCGTTGTGACTAGCAACACAGCTCAGAAACTCATGCGCTGGCTGAGAGCACTCTATATATGCCAAAAGAATGCTTTGGCTTTTTCTTTTAAATGTTACATTCTATTTTTAAAGAAGGTATCTGCTTAACGAATGGCTGTTCTCCAGTTGGGAGAGATTGTACCTATCTTCCACACCTCAACCATCTTGATAGGCTCTGCTCCAACCTAACACCTCCTCATCCAAGCCGCGTGCCGATACAATCCAGACATACTAGATATCCCTGTCTTAACAAATCTCCTCAGTCCCATCAGGACATCCCTGATCCTTAGTTGTCTCTCCCCGGTTACTGTCTCTCCTCGATTTGACTTGGGCCTGGACATGCCCGGCGAGGGACTTGCACTTTTACATCAAGAACTCAAATTCATCACCGCCCCTGTACTGATTCTTACACTCCTGACCCCACGGGGTGCCCTCGGCTGTGACTCGCCCTCCGCTCAGCCATCTCTTGTTCATCTGTAGTTGAACCGTCGCCCTTCCAACAGTGACGAGCGTCCGTCTACTTCTCTTCTCAACGACACATGGACAGAACCTTAAAAACCACCAATGAATCTCTTCTCATTCGTGGCGATTTCAATTGTCCACCGTGCTCTAATGTTTGGCTGTGTGTTGGAACCTCTCTCCTCCACCATATCCTGGCAACTCGAACAAAGGACTTCTTGAATCCACGGCGACTCTGACTCAATCTGGTGACCTTTCCACTCCCGGATTTTTCAAATGACAAATCTTCCCTCTGGGACTTGTGATGACATACTTCCTCTGCAATGTTCCTCTGCTCTTTCTGCTCTCCAATGGTCTTGTCATCTATCGTATGTTGTGAAAGTGTCTAACATACATCTCCGGCTATTTCCTCAGAGAGTGCCACAACGAGCGGTGGACGTCTGGGCAGTTCCACTCAAGCAGATTGGACAGGGACTGCAGCCAGCCATCCCTTTCTTTCGGACTGGTCTCCCACAGTCGAGCCTCCTGATGTTAAATCAGCCTTGGGAATTCTTCCACAGAAACCTTGCTCTCTCCTCTCTCTCTCCTCTCTCTCTGTCTGCCCTCTCTCCTCTCTCTCTCCTCTCTCTCCTTCTCTCCTCTTTTCTCTCTCTCTCTCTTCTCTCTCCGTCTCTCTCTCTGCTCTGTTCTCGCTCTCTCTGTCTCCTCTTTCCTTGTCTCCCTCTCTTCTTCTGTCCTCTGTTCTCTGTACTCTCTCTCTCTCTCTCTTCTCTCTCCTTCTCTCTCTCTCTGTCTCTCTGTCCTTCTCACTCTCCTGTCTTCCTCTTGTCTTCTGTCTCGTCTCTCTTCCTCTCTCTCTTCTCTCTCTCTTTACTCTCTCTTCTCTGTCCTCCTCTCTCCTTCTGTCTGTCTCTCTCTTCTCTCTCTCCCTCTCTCTCTGTCTCCTCTCCTCCGTCTCTCTCTCTCTCTCTCCTCTCTCTGTCTCTCTCTTTGTCTGTCTGTCTCTCTCCTCTCATTCTCTCTCTCTCCTCCTCTTCTCTTCTCAGCCTCTGTCTCCCTCTCTTCCCTTCCCTCTCTCTCATCTCTCGTCCTCCTCTCCTCTCTCTCTGTCTCCTCTCTCTCTCATCTCTCTGGTCCTCTCTCTCTCTCCTTCTCTTCTCCTCATCTCTCCCTCTTCTCTCTGTTCCCTCCTCTCTCTCTGTCTCTCTCTTACTCTCTGTCCCTCTCCTCTCTCTCCACTCCTCTCTCTGTTTTCTCTCTTCGTCATCTTTCTCTCTCTCTCTCTCTCCTCTCCTCCTCTCCCTCTCTCAGCCCTTCTCTCTCTCGACCGTCTCTCTCTCTGTCTTCTCTCGCTCTCTCCTCTATCGTCTCTCCCCTCTGTTCCGTCTTCTCCTCTCTCTCTCGATCGCTCCCCGCCTCTCTCTCTCTCCGCGCCCGTCCTACTCCACTTCCTTCTCCAATCCTGTCTCCTCTGCTCTACTCTTCTCGCTCCCTCTCCTTCTGTCCCCCTCAATCCCTAATCCCTCTGTCTCCCCTCTGTCCTCTCTCTCTCTCCTCTCCCTCCCTCCTCCTCCTCTTCTCTTCGCGCGTCGCGTCATCCTCTCTCTCTGTCTTCTTTCCTGTCCCTCCCCTCTCTTCTCTCTATTCTCTGTCTCGCTTCTCTCTCTCTCTCTGTTCTCTCTCTCGTCCCTCCTCCTGGTCTTCCCTCTCTCTGTCTCCCCTCTCTCTCCCGTCTCCTCCCCTCTCATGTCCTCTCTCCCCACTTCTCTCTCTCCTCTCTCTCTCCTCTCTCTCTCCTCTCCTCTCTCTCCTCCTCTCATTCTCTCTCTTCCTCCTCTCGTCTCTTCTCTCCCTTCTCTCTCCCTCTCGCCACTCTGTCTTCCTCTCCCCCACATCTGTCTCCCTCTCTCTCCCTCCCTCTCTCCCTCCTGTCTCCTCTCTCCTCTCTGTCCTCCTCTCCCTCTCTCTCATGTCTCTCTGTTTCTCTTCTCCTGTTCTCTCTCTCTCTCCCCTCTTTCCTCTCTGTCTCCCTTCTCTCTGTCTCTCTTACCTCTCTGTCTCTTCTTTCTTCCTGCTTCCCCATCTCCTCCTGTTCTTTCTTCTCTCTCTCTCTCTCTTCTCCCTTTCTCTCATGTCTCGTCCTCTCTCTCTCTCCTCATCTTTCTCTCTCCGTCTCCTCCTCTCTCTCTCTCTCCCCTCTCTCTGTCTCCCTCTCGCTCTCCTTACTTGTCCT
>JAXMNL010000160.1:99081-110101 GCA_035128595.1 Eptatretus atami | reverse complement strand
GATCGATTAGCCCATGATAAATAAGGATTGAGAGCAAAAATTGTCAAGGTCAGTGTTCGCGGCAGCCTATATTGGGAATTGAAGTTAAAAGCTTGAAAAATCTCTTCTGTCAAAAACCACTGAAAACAATTGAATGCAAAACTTTCGGTGCATCATTGAGTACCGATCCTAAAAGTTTGAATACTAAAACATCCATCAGTTGGAGTGGTTTAGAGAAAATTATTTTGAAACATTTTCCTTCAATCTTCTCGTCTCTCCTCCTCTCTCTCTCTTCTCTCTCTCTCGTCTCTCTCTCTCTCTCTTCTCTCTCTCTCTCTCTCTCTCTCTCTCCTCTCTCTCTCTCTCTCTGCTCTCTCTCTCTCTTTTTCTGTCTCTCTTCTTCTCTCTCTTTCTCTCTCTCTGCTCTCTGCTCTCTCTCTCTCTCTCTCTCTCTCTCTCTCTCCCTCTCTCTTCTTTCTCTCTCGTCTGCTCTCTCTCTCTCTCTCTCCTCTTCTTCTCTCTCTCCTCTCTCTCTTCTCTCTCTCTCTCTCTCCTGTCTCTCTTCTGTCTCTCCCTCTTCCCCTCTCTCTTTTCCTCTCTTCTCTCTTCTCTCTCTTTCTTATTCTCTCTCCTCTTTCCTTTCTCCGCTTCTCTCTCCTCTCCTTCTCTCTCCTCTCTCACTTTCCCTTCCTCCTCTCTTTCCTCTCCTCTCTCCTCTCCTCTTCTCCTCCCTCTCTTTTCTACCCTCTTCTCTCTTCTTCTTCCTCTTCTCTCTCTTCTCTCGCTCTCTCCCTTCTCTCCTCTCCCTCTCCTCTTTCTCCTCACTCTCTCCGTCCTCTCTCTCTCGCTCTCCCTCCCTCCTCTCTCCCTCCCTCCGTGCACCCCTCCCCTGCCTTCCCTCAACTGAGTCCCCACTACTGTTTCTCCTCCTCCGCTGCTCCCTTCTCTCTCTCTCTCACCTCTCTACATCCTCTTCTCTCTCTCTTCCCTCTCCCGTCATCTCTCCCTCTCCCGCCTTCTCCTCTTTCTATCTCTCTCTCTTTCTCCTCTTCTTCCCTCCACTCTCTTCTTTCGTCTTCCCAGCTCCCTCTCATATCCTCTCCCTCTTCTCTCTCTCATCCTCCTCTCCACTTCGCTCCTCTCTCTCTCCCTCGTCTCTCCTCTCCTCGTCATCCTCCCTCTCCCTCTTCCTCCCCCGCCTTCGGTCTGTCATCTTTCTCTCCTCTCATCTTTCTTCCTCCTCTCCTCTCTCTCCTCCCTCCCTCTCTCCTCCGCTCTCTCTCTCCTCCTCTCTCTCCTTCCCCCTCTCTCTTCTCTCCCTCCCTCTTCCCTCCCTTCCCTCCCTCTCCTCTCTCTCTCTCCTCTCTCTTCTCTCTCCCCCCTCCCATCTCCCCTCTCCTCCCCCTCTCCCCCCTCTCCCCCCTCCCGCTCTCTCCCTCTCCCGTCCTCTCCTTCCTCTCCCTCCTCTTCTCTCTCCTTCCCTCCTCCTCTCTCCCTCCTCCTTCTTCTCCTCCTCCCTCTCTCTCTCTCCTCTCCTCTCTCCTCCGCTCCCCCTCCTCCCTCTTCTCTCTCGCCTCTCTTCTCCTCTCCCTCTCTCCATCTCTCCTTTTCCTCTCTTCTCTTCTTCATCTCTCTCTCCTCTCTCTCCTTCAGCTCTCTCTCTCTCATCTCTCTCTCTTCTCTCCATCTCCCCCTCTCTCGATCTGGGCTTCCTTCGCCAAGGACGAGGACCAGCTCTGTCCTCGACGCAGGAGGCTCCTTCCTCCCCAGGATCTCACCTTTTTCAATCTTTTTTTCCAATATTTTTTTCCCCACCATGTGCGCTTCTGTCCGTCTTCCCCCTTCCTTTAATATATTCGCTTTTTTTTTTTTTCCGTCTCAGCTTCGAGTGAAGGCCACCTCCTTATTGGTGGCGACATTCCGATGGTGGGGGTCCACGAAATGCGGCCTGTGGAAATGGCCGCCCACGTCATTCGAGGACGAACTTTTTCAATATAGGCCCCTTCCTCTCCCTTCACGTGCAGTAGCCCGCACTGGAGCCCACCCCCCTCGTGGCCCCCGCGCCCCCCTCCCTTGGTGCACAGGCATTCAGTTGTGCATCCTGCACTGTACCACGCCTGCGGATGTTGCTCACCCACATGCACGGAAGCTCCGCACCTCGTACCAACGAACACCCATGTTGGAGAATGGACACGGTCCCATGTGGTGAAGGTAATCCCGATCGGCCGCGAAGATTTAAACCAACACATAGACCGGATTGAACGTGCAAATTAAACAATGTGCGAATGAGGGAAACGGAGAGGGATTCCGCTCGACTGAGGGACGACCGAACGGCTGCCGGGACCAAGGTAAAAGACCAATGGTGAAGAGGGATTGTCAAAATGATGTTTTGGTGAACTGAGAGGTAAATTGGTAGAGTGAGAGGCAGAGGGGGGAAAGTAATTTGTCCGATGGGAAAAGAGGGGATTGTTGAAAAGGAGCAAGGGGTGGGGGGGGGGTAAAATGACTATTGGTGTGAATGAAGAAAGATGAAAGTAAGGCGAAGAGGGGGAGGGAAATGGACCGCAAATGGAGAGGTGAAGAGAGAAAAGATGGAAAAATGGAGCAGAGAGGGGGGGGGGGGAGGGAGAGGAAGACATCAACACTCTTCCTAAAAAAAAAAAAAAAAAAAGAAGAACCACAAAACGAATCACAAACCTTCCCCCATCCCCCACCACTGAAAACAACGCCCCTTACCTCCTTAATTAAGAAACCAAGGACGTCTACGTAAAGACAGACTAATTAATAAACCGAATCCCGGGTCACCGACGTGTCCATGTATGCCTCCCTCGGGGTAATTCCAAACCGTAACAATTTTCACTTAAAGACTCCCCCACCGAGGTTTAGATGGAAGGTTATGTTTTGAACACCCCTGGTCTGTCTGTCCGTTTGCTTGTTTGGGGGCTATTTTGTTTGTTTTCTTTGTGAACAAAATATCACTCGAAAAGTTTTGTGAGGGATACAGCTAAATTTGGTGGAGAGCTTGGGTATGTGACCACACCGACAAAATGATTAAATTTTGTGAAAGATCCACATTTATCCGGTTTGGATCCCGAGAAGTTTTTGAGTGATTCTTCACCGTTTGGGAGAACACGCCGATAAAAGCGACGTGTAGGGCAGAATATCTCAAGAAGTTTATGGACGGATTGAGACAAAACTGGTGGATGAGTTGGTTGGTTGACAAGAAACACAAGCGATAAAAATTTTAGTTTCATGTTCCGAATGACATATAGGCCTATCAATCAGTGGGATTACAAACGTAAAACTGATCATCATGGTGGAGGTCTGCTTCTCTACCCGAGTGGCCCTTCTAGTTTATACAGCATGTTATATTCCTTTATTTATCTTGTGACTTTTTCAACAAAACCTCTCCTCCTCTCATCAACAAACCACCCTTCCCTCCCGCCTTTCCTCCTAATCGTTTTAAATCCCCTTTTTTCTTCCTTCCAGCGTCTAATAACTAGAATACTGAAGCAATTTTGTTTGGGCTTGTTATTTTGTCAAATTTGTTTTTGCGGAAAAAACATTCTGGTGGCTATAATGCCTTCTAATTGTAAACAACAGGACTTGAATTAATAGGAGTTAAAAAAACTGCATACAATACTTATGGTAATTTACCTTGTTCCACCAACACTCGAGTAATCTGTTCACACAGGACCGTGGACCTTGGCTGGTGTGAGCGTGTGCGGGCAGAACGGTGTTGCTAGCTCAGTGAGATGGGCGAGAGATGCCCATGACTGCGCCCGACTGGTTGTTAACCAACGGGATAACCACTCCATCAGGGACATTGACCTCATCGCTCGGCCAAATCAACTGCCCTTTACTAAGAGCAGGTCGAATTCCTGGTAAAGTATTGAGGGGATTATGGTAAATTGATGTGGTTGGATCAAGAGGGTCCACAGAGGTTGCTCGATGTGGAAGGAAAATAAAAATTGCTAGTAGAATAAGAACCCGCACTTAGTGGAAGTGTTGAACGCTCCTCCAAGGCTGAACCGTTTACGGTTTTGTAGTCCAGCCGATAGGGCGGATCTTCATTCCGGATCTGAACCAAAATCTCATCTCTTGGTTTCTTGTCACCAACACAACTCATCCACCGAGTTTCATCCAGAATCCGTCCATAATAAGGTTTTTGAGATATCGTTTTTGACCCCCTATCTAAACCAATGGAAAGAATCGCTAAAACATTCTTCGTATCTGGTTTCAGATCTCACCAAAGTTGAATCATTTCGTCCTTTATTGTCCTGGTGGATGTGTGCGCTCCCTGATGCTGTTGTACTGGATGTTTTAGTGCTGTGAAACTGCACACGCAAAGTTCCAAGATGATTGGTGAGCTATTTTCCCACCCTTGTTTTTCATTCATCGAGTGTGCGTGTGACAGGTGCTTCACTGGTGAACCCCCTGGAGGGATTTTCACCTGCTTTCATACCTGTCGGCAGATGTGCTTCCCTTGACTTTTCCTTCTGCCTCCGGGTGGATGAAGGAGATGGCCATTTCCAACTGGCACATCAAACTTTCCACAATAACAATCAAAAGTACACCAAGCGAACAAGTGAGGCCACATGACCTTCAGACGCCGCAAAAACACGCTGAGGAGCAAAACACCTGATCATGCATGAGAAACCCGATTGTGTCATGTCGGTGATGATCGTCCAAATGCTGAACTTAATAAGAACCAAGCTACAAAGTGTCGTGTTCATCAACAACGTTTGGTCAAAGTGACGTTTTAACGAAATTAATTTTTTAATTAGAAGTCCACTGAAAGACGACCTTTTTATTGATCACTATCATTCAACAACGTTCAAATTGAATAAATTTTTGCGCCAATAAATGTTACCAAAACTCACATCACTGTTTATGGAACGTGTTAATTCCTTCACCTTTCACCCAGCAGTTTTTTGACAAACAGATGCAAAAGGCTCTTAGTTTTATTTTCAATCATGGTCCAAGGTTCGTGAGGATCTGAAACACACACGTGCACACACAGACTGCAGACAAAATACACCGAACAAAATTCGCACAGAACACGGCCGCTGAGCTTGGAGTGGCGACGTAACTTCCCGAGGGCACTGTTCGTCTTTTATGACGTCACTCTACTCTACACACTCAGCGAGGCAGTTTAGAAGAGATTTAACCCTCCTCATACAGATTCCCAATGTATTTTTAAAGTTTCCTCCTCAATCATGGAGAAGTCCATATTTCCTTGTGGCATGTTGGTGATTAAATTAGATGGGGAGCAAGAAAAGGTCGTCCTGGATTTGAGATTGAGGAAGTCACACCTTGGAAGACCAAGCTTGACTCAAAACACACCATTGGTTGTGCTCTCAGATTATTTTGCCAAGTCTGATCTCCGGTTTAAGAAATAAATAATTTGCATTCTGGATTGGCATCCAGCAAATCCAGTATCCGTTGTAGGTAACAGCTGTAATTTACTTCGTTCAATCAATCGGGTTCAATTTTTCATGAATCAGGAGGTCCGTTCGGGGCCTCCACGTGCTCCTTATTCAGTGCCTGCTTTTCCTTGTAGTAGATCGTGATATACAGTACATTGAAAGAAAATTGGATTATTTAACACTTGAAGGGTGACGTGTGTGGGTTCACATTTACAACTGACTGTGACGTGTGCGGGTATCATTGTGATGGACTACTATGAGAGCGTTCGTGGATGTCTTGACGACATTTTTCTATGACATGTCCGAAACGGATCTCGTCAAACTTCAGAACATCATCAGTGGGTGCCAGGGAATGTTTTAGGGAAATAATTGTTTGAAAATTGAACACAACAAAGTTTGGGCATTTTGGGGGATTTTTTTTTTTTAAATCGATCATAAATGCTAAGCTTTGGTAGCTTTGTAAAAAGTAATACATTAAATGATCCCGAACACCCATTACTTGTGGATGTCGGAAGTGTTTTAGGTCTCCCCAACCAAAAAAAATTAGAAAAAGAAAAAAAACAACAAATTTGATTTCTTCAAAATACCAACAGGAAGAGAACAGCAACGGGAAAAGTCGGGCTACTCCGGCCTGGTAATCCCATAAAAGAACGAAGTTTCAAACAGTCTCAGAACCGGAACGATGTTTTTGGGAATTTCTTCAAGATTTCAAACAATCAATGGCAACAAAAAAAAAGAAAAACTTCAAAAGAGAAAGGAAACAATACAATCTGTTAAAAGATAAAACAAATATCCACAAAACCCATATCTTTGTAAGTTTTCCTTGGGTTGGTAAGGATGGCCTCAGAGGTAGTAGGTAGTAGGTAAGGTAGGTCATGGTACCTCGATTGAAAACAATTCAACGACTGAAGGATTATGTTTTCCCTGTAAATGTTAATCCTCGATGCAGGTTGAAACGTCCTGGAGGGAAGAATGGGATTTTTTAAATCAGGTTTAATAAAACTTTATTTCGGAGGCAGGGAGGGATACACCAAAGTCAAGGCTCACGGAAGAGCGAGTACACTGAACGGATCACGATGTGAACAGAACAAAGGTACAGTATAGAGAGGGTGTGGTGGGGGGGCACAATCCTAGAACCACGTCGCCACAAACGACCACAGGACCACCGGCAAGCTGGCACTCAGTCCCGACCTCGAAAGGATGCAGGCCGAGTCAAAACCCCACCGGTATTAATTCAACAGCCGAGGGGATTTGAACTTTACACCATGTAAACCAAACATGACCAGGCCATAAATATAGGTATCGACTGATTGAACACGCCCGGAACTTTTTTTTTTGGTGTTCTTGGTCTGTTTTGGTTTGTTCACGTGATTAACTGGTTAGTCAGGTTGACTATGTCAAGCTAAATTATTTTCGTTCAAAAATCTTGGTCGATTAGACACCTATACATTTCCTTTACATGGAGATATTCCGAAAAATCAAATGTTTACATTTACGGTACCTGCTGTGGGCGGCCAATTTTGGATTTTTCAAAAAATGCGGCCATGCAGGTATGTCCGCAAATGTAAACATGTATTTTTAGATTCCCCTGTCATAACGTTTCCGAAAAATTTAAACAATTTTTAAAAGATTTTATAAAAAATTATTTTAATAAATATTATTAAATAATAAATTAAATTTAAATTTATTTAAAAAATAAATTTAAAAATTAATTTTAAAAAAATAAATAAATTTAATTAAAAATTATAAAAAAAAATTAAATTAAAAAAAAATTAATTAATTTTTAAAATATAATTAGAAATAAATTTTAAAAATAATAATTAAAAATTTATTTATAAATTAAATTTTTAAATAATTTTTAAAATAAAAAAAATTCAAAAAAAAAAATTTAAAAATAATAATAATTTATATTAAATAAAATTTAATTAAAAATAAAAAAAAAATAAATTTTTTTATTTATTAAATATAAAAATTAAAATAATAATAATTAATTTTTTAATTTAAAAAAAATATTTTAAATTTAAAATTTAAAAAAATTTAAAAATTAAAAAAAAAAATAAATTAAAAAAATAAATTTTTTTTTTTTATATTTAAAATTAAAAAAAAAAAAAAATTTCAAAATTATTTAATTAAAATTAAAAAAAAAAAAAAAAAAATTTAATATAAAAAAAAAAAAAAAATTAATTAAATAATATATTTAAATATTAAGAAAAAAATAAAAAAAAAAATTTTAAAAATTTAAAATTAATATTTAATTTAAATAATAAAATCAAAAAATTAAAAAAAAAATATATAAAATTTTATTATTTATTAAAATTTTATAAAAAAAACATAATTATTATTATTAATAAATTATATTTAAAAAAATTTAATAAAAAATAAATTATAAAAAATAATTGAAAAAATATTTTTATAAATTTAAAATTAAAGATTTTAAAAATTATAAAAAAATAAATCATTTTAAAAATAAAATTTATAAAAAAAAAATTAAATTAAAAAAATAAAAAAAATTTTAAAAATAAATTTAAATTAAAAAATTAATAATTTTATAAAAAAATAAAAAATTAAAATTTAATTTTAAAAATTAAAATTTAAAAACAATATTTTATTCTATATAAAAATATTAATTTTTTTTTATATAAAATTTTATAAAAATAAAAAAAAATTAAATTAATTATAATTTTATAAAAATAAAAAAATATATATATTAAAATTAAAAAATTTTAAATAAAAATTTTTATTTATAATTTAAAAAAAAATAATAAAAAAAAAAAATTAAAAAAAATTTTATTTTTATAAATAAATTTAAAAAAAAAAATTTTATAAGAAATTTTAATTTTTTAAATTAAATTTTTAAAATAAATCTTTTTAATTTAAAATTGTATTAATAAAATTTTTTTTAATAAAAAACAAATTTTAAAATAAAAATTAAAATTTTTAAAAATTTTTTAATTTTTAAAATTATTAATTTAAAATTTTTTAATATATATATTAATATTTTTTTTTAAAAATTTTAATAAAAATTTTTAAATAAAAAAAAATTTTAAAAAAAATAAAATTTAATTACAAATAAAAAAAAAAATTTAATTTTACTATTAAATTTTAATAATTAAAAATTTAATAAAATATAATAAATTAATAAATTAAATAATAAATTAAATTAAAATATAATTATATAAGAATAAAAATTAAAATAAATAATTAAATATTTTTATTATTTATTTTTTTTTAAAATTTATATTTTTATTAAATAATAATTAAAATTAAAAAATTGTATAAATTAAAAAATAATAAAATAAATATTTAAAATTTAAAAATATTTTTAATAAATTTTATAAAAAAATTAATTTTTTTTATAAAAAGAAAAATATAAAAAAATATTAATTTAAATATTAAAAAAAAAAAAAAAATTTTTAAATATTTATTAAAATATATTATATATTATTTTAAATTAAATTTTAAATTTTTATAAAAAAATTTAATTTTTTATTAATTTAAATAATAAAAAAAATTTAATATAAAATAATTTATTAAGATTTATATTATAATAAAAATAATTTAAATATAAGTAAAAATTTTCATTTTCATAAAAATTTAAAATTAAAATTAATAAATTTAATTTTAAAAAAATAAAAATATTTTTTTAAAAATAAAATATTTTTAAAATAAAAAAAAAAATAAAAAAAATATACATAAATTTAAAAATATTATTAATAAAAAAAATAATAAAATTATAAAATTAAATATACATAAATTTAATAATAAAAAAAAATTAACCATAAAATAATTATTTTTAATAATTTAATAATATTTTATAAATTTATTTTAAATAAAAAATAAAAAAAAATTAAAAAAATATTTAAATTTATTTTAAATAAATTAAAAAAAAAAAATTATTTTTAAAAAAAATCAAAAAAAATTCAAATAAAATTTCTAAAAATTATAAATTAAAATATATTAATTTAGAAAAAAAGAAAATATATTAAAAAAAAAAAAAAAAAATAAAATTAATTATTAAATTTATATTTTTTATTTTTTATTTTTTTTTTTTTAAATTTAAAAAAATAATTTAAATTTAATTTTAAAAAAATAAAATATTAAATAATTTTATTAAAAATAAATTTTATTGTTATAAATTTATAAATTTTTTAAATTATAAAATCTTATAAAAAAAATAAATATAATTTAATTTAAAAAAATTTTTAAAATAAAAAAAAATGAATAAATTTATATTTAATTAATTTTAATTAAAAAAATATTTAAATTTAAATAAAATATTTTAATTTAAAAAAAAAAAAAAAATATTTAAATAATATTTTTTATCAATTTTATTAAAAATAAAAATTATATTTTTTTTTTATATAAAAAAAATTAATAAAAAAAATTAAATTTTTTTTTAAATAATTTATTAAAATAAATTAATTAAATTTTTTTAATTAAATATTAAAATTTATTAAAATAATATTAAAAAAAATTTATTAAATTATCATAAAAAATTTTTATATTTTTTTTTAAATAAAATAAAATAATTATTTTAATAATTAAATAATTTAAATTTAAAATAATAAAAAATTATAATTAATTTTAAAAAATATAATTAAAATATTAATAAAAATAAAAATTATTTCAAATTTTTTTTTTTCTAAAAAAATAAATTTTAATATTAATATAATAATAATTTATTAAATAAAAATTTATTTTAAAAATTTTTTAATTTTGAAAATAAATATAAAATTATTTTTTAAATTTAATATTATTAAAAAAATAAAAAAATCAAAAACATTTTTTAATTAAAAATAATAAATATTAAAAAAAAATATTATTATTTTAATATAAAATTAAACTTAATAAAAATGAAAATTTTTAAAAATTTATTAAAAATATTTTAATAAACATAATAAAATTAATATTAATAAAATATATAATAAAAAAATAAAAATTAATTTTCTTAAAAAATTTAAATAAAATAAAAAATAATAATTATATATTTTAAAAATATTATAAGAAATATTAATAAAAAAATAAATAATAATAATAGAATCTAATATTTTAAATTTTATTAAAAATAATTTTTAAAATTAAAAAAAATAAAAATATGATTTAATAAATATTAAAAAATAAAATTAAAAATAATTAATTTATAAAATAAATTTAAAAATTTAATTAAAAAATTAAAATTTCATTTTAAAAAAATTAAAATAAAATTTAATTTATTAAAAAAAAATAATTATAAAATTTTTTAATTTTATATAAAAATATAATTATTAATTTATTAATTTATAATATTTAATTAATTATTTTAAATATTAAATTTAATAAATTTATAAATAATAAAATTTTAATATAAATTAAAAAAAAAATTAAATCTTAATAATTTTATTTAAAATTAAATTTTTATATAAAAAAAAATTTATTTTATTTAAAATAAAATATTATAAATAATTAATTAAAAAAAATTAGATTTAAAAATATATAAAAAATATTATTCATGTCCGAATCCATATCCAGCCTATCAGTGGGATATAAAACGTAAACTAATCAGCCTGGTGGAGGTATATGCTCTCTACCTAGTGACCTTCTAGTTTACACAGCATTTATCTTGTGACTTTCAA
>JAXMNL010000160.1:58069-79865 GCA_035128595.1 Eptatretus atami | reverse complement strand
TGGAATTATAGATAGATTATATACATCATTATTTATACATAAAACATCATCATATTACTAATATACCTAATACATCATTATTAATATACATACATTACGATCATTATTATTACATACATACATTATTATTTATACAACATACATTACATATATTATACAAACATACATCATATATTTTACCTACACACAACATTATCTATACATACATAAGCATATTTATACTTACATAACATTGCAATTATTATATACATTATATCGCATACATACATAATTAAATAACATACAATTATATTTATACATTAACATACATCATTATTTTATACATACATTACATTACAGATACATTATAATTTTTCTAATACATCATTATTTATTACATACATACATTATTATTAATATACATACATACATCTATATACATACATAAACATTTTATTATACATACATACATCTTATTTATACCTACATTACATTCATACATCATTATTTAACATACATTTACCATCCCCCCCCCATCATCATATTTATACATCCATACATAATCATTATTATACAAACATTTACAACATCATATTTATACCTACATACCATTGCATACATTATTATTAACATACATACATTATTATGTACATACATCCATCATTATATATTACATACATACTCATATAAACGAACAATACATCATAATTTATACATAACATACATAACATCATTATTACTGATATATTACATACATCATATTTTACATACATACATACATCATTTATTTAACCTACATATCATACATCATATTTATACAATATATACATACATCATTATTTACTACATACATCCATCATTATTTATACTACATACATCATCATTATTTATAATATATCCATCCAGACACACTCATATATATAATAGTATATCTGGACTCTTGAGAAGCTTATAAGTACCACATCGTTTGTTCGCCAAAGTGAGGGCTTGTGGATGGTCCTCTGTCACGTCGCTAATTGGATTACATATGCTTCGTGGGAAAGTATAAAAGATGGTGGAGTGGCAGGAAGAGGATGTCTGCTGGAGGAAGAAAGTAGCGTGGATCCTCAGTACAGGACTCGACCAATTACCATTCAATTATTACATCAACGATTTGATGGTGGCGTGAAAGGATAAGCTTCCAAATGTCAGAGACACACTTGGAGTTGAGGTGAAGCAGAGGGTGGTGATCAACTTCAGGAAAAGTATTGATACCTTGTCTACAAATCAACATTGGGCCAAAAGATTAGACGATGTAATTAACCTGAGCAATGTTGTAAAGGTTGGATGGGAAAGAACAATGAAAATAGAGGATTACAGGATGTAAGCATAATTTGGAGCGATGTCCACACAGGAGAGATCTGGGGTTAATAAGACAGAGAGTAAGCATGCAGCACAAGTTGCCAGCAGCTATCTGCAAAGCAAATCGGGGTTCGTTTGTCATCGAGGGGATCAATTATAAATCAAAGAGTGGTTTAAGTTGTACAGAATCATGAGGGCACATTCTAGAATAATCGCTGTCAGTTTTGGTCACCACAGTTCCTGAAGACATAGATGGCCACAGGGGTTCTGACAGGGCTACTAGATTTGATATCCAGGCCTAGCTAGACTTAGCTTATGAGAGCGCTGAAGAGACAGGCATTATTACACTAGAAAAGAGACCGTTGCGAGAGATTGATGAGAATGTTTTTAAGATAATGAAGGAGTAAAGATAAAATATCTGCAAGATGATCATTCAACAAGCTAACAGCAATAAACCAGGGCCATAGCTTGAGGAGTAAAAAGAGGAGAGTTAGACGGTTTTTATTTGTTTCATGAACCTAATCGAACTCGTCATGAGAGGCTAACACACAAACGCACCAGCAAGGGACATGAGACAAGCAATGTGAGTGGAGGACAAAACAGCTGGAGGACACAGAGAACATATGAAAATCTGTGGAGGAGAGAGTATGGGGAACATGGGCGTACACAAGATGAACATTACAGATTTCAGAAGGAAGCAGGAATTGAGGAGGTGGTTTGCGTGATAACGGGGAAGAAAGATCGAGGATTTGGATGGGGGTGATAAGAGGTCGTTGTGTGAACAGCTGTTTTTGAAGACCTGGAGGAAGAATGGATTGAACAGAGTGAGGGAGTTTATTCCAAAAGCGGGAAAACACAAATGAAAGAGTGAGGTAGCATGAATTCGTCATTTGGATAGATTTACCCAGAAGGGGATGCTGGCGGACCGGTGACGCCTGCAAAATTGGTAGGGGACAAACGCAGACACAGAAAGGGAGTTAAGACCGGAGAGAGATGGTAGAAGACAAGAAAAGACCATGACCTGCCTTGTGGTGAGAGATTGAGAGCCCAAACTCAGCCCTCATCGGGGAAGATGCCAATGATCCGAGGTAGGAACTTTTACGGTAATAAGTGAGGAATGGTGCCTCACTTGAGGACTTGCTCCTCCATTCCCCCCGATTAGTGTTGATGTTAACCGTAAGTGACAATTTCGTACTCGGATTTACAAGTTATTGCCACCAATCGGTTTGCCTTGTTTATTGAACCATAAATTTCTGTGATCTAAGACCTCAAAGAACTCCTATTAAATGTTGCGTTGTTTGATGTGCATTGGTTTTTATCAACAATTGTAAAATGTAAATCTGAACATGCAGAACAAAAACATTAACAATATGGTGTGATTTGGAGTTAAGTGGAAGTTGAGAATGCATGATGACCGGCAAATGAGGAGGTGGAACCGCATTGACGCGAACGCGTGAAGGGCGGGGAAGCATTCCCATTAAGATGAGAGGAAAAGTCACGAGGACGCCTCACCTTGCTCTTCCACCACCGGTTCATTCCTTACAAACCAGGTAGCCTTCATACCTTTAACATCTGATGCGTGTATTCGAAACTTAATGCTGCTAAAAATGACGTACGCACTTCGATTTAGGAACGAGCATGCCTTTATACACCGCCGGACAGAAGGGCAGCGTTTATTCTATACATCTCCCAGTCGTTTAGTCTATACCAGAGTCCTTGGATACTTCCAGTCTTGCTCTATGGATGTGAACTTTGAACTCTGACCAAGATCTGAACGGAGACTTAAATTCCTTCCGTACCAGGTCTCTTCGAGAATCCTTGCTCTCGCTGGTCCGATTTAGTGCTCCAACGAAGCGGTTGCTGGAGAGACTCGGATGAGATTGTTACCTGCATGGTCAGTGGCATCACTGCGGCTGAGGACATGGCTCGTTTCCTGACGCTATCCTGCTCACCGATTCTCCAGGAAGGAGTCTCTTGAGTGGAGGAGGCCAATGGCCGACCACCGTGCCTCGGTTGCAGAGGTTGACCAGCATCTCAAAGATGGATGGACCTGGCATCATGCCTGGGGGATGGCCAGATGAGGCTCCCTGGAGTTCCAGGTGAAAGATGGACGCAGCGACGCGCCTGTTTGCAATGCTTCCATACCTGTCCTGACCCCCAATCGACTGAGACACGCCACGCTGCTTCCTCTCGCCGCATTAACACCCTTTTCAAAGCAAAACAGTGAACATGTTTCGAACGAAATAAGTTTCGTCAGCGAGCACAAGGCCGGGTGGATAGACTCCGCAGTTCATTCGTTTTTACTGAAATTGACAGTTTGGGGAGAGATCTCTCATGAACATGATACGAGATCAGCTGGGAAGAAAAAAAAAACCCAGAACAGCTCCGCTTACGTGAACTTTTTTGTTTGGAGCCTGAGCTTGCACTGCGCAGACCAGAAGCCTTTTATTAGGCGCGACCAAATCAAGCCATTGGCGGAAGCGAAAGCAATTCCATACGCACCACATCACCATCGTCCTTCAGATGTAAATACATAAAAAAAATGTAAAAACACGGAGAGATGAAATCTCAAAAAAACAACAAACAAGGGAGGAATGACCCGCTTACGAGTTCCACAATCCGACGCACAATCCTCTATGCATTCCATCACGACTGTTTTGACATTTTCAACTTTATGTCGGATCTGTGATGAACAAACGTCAAAAGATAAATATTGCGTGATGCGAAACCAGAAAGAGAGATGTTGCGTTCGTTATTGTAGGCATCGTAATTGTGTCATTCTTCATGTTATTCTTCTTCTTCTTCTTCGTTCTTCTTCTTCATTCTTCTTCTTCGCTCACTCACAAAATCACAACAAAGAAAAGTCAAAAGGATGTCATGATGCTAAACCATAGAGATTGATGTAATTGTAATGTGTGTTCATTACCTACCTGTTTGCTGTTTTGAGGATTTCATTCCTCTGTTCTTTTTACATTTTTGAAAATGTTCTTTGTCGCCCATTTCGAGATTTTAGCTCGCCTGTTCGAAGAACAGAGACTATAGCATACCCCCCCGTCGAGCGCCAGCGTCAGCGTCAGCATGAAAATGCTAAAATTTATGGTGCAATTATTTTTCCTTTTCTAATGTATTTTATCTACTACACTTTTATATGCACGATATATATATAAATTATATTATATACTAATATATATATATATATATATAGTATATCGGGGTGTACTTTATGTGATAGCCGTCGTCCGTCCGTCCGATCTGTCTGTCCAGTCGTCCGTCCGATCCGTCCATCCGTTTCCTGTCCACACATCCTAACTTCCCAAATTTTCAATCTTTCACGTTTCTATTTTCGTACATATGTACAGGACTGTGGAGGCCGAGCTTGTCAGCGACATCCATCGCATTTAACATTTTGCCATGGCAACTAGGCTGCTGTTTTCCATCGTAGCACAATTCTGTATATACCTTTTGTTCGGCGGATATTGTGCTCACTTGCGCTCCTTGTTACTGAATTACCAATATAACAAAACATATATTGCTGATAAAATATTGGATCAGACTTACTGCATGTTATAAAAAAATATTAATTAGGAGACGAGTCTATCTTAAAACGGATAAATGTATAAAACGCGAGCATTGGTGGCTTTGACACCAACTCTTCTGTATTCATATTACTTAACTGGCCCCTTTGTTTTTTTTTTTTGAACCTTGTCAAGGCCGTATAGAGCTAACCACCACAAACGCACAGCAAGGGGCATAGACAAGAGGGAGGAGTGGAAGGACAAAACAGTGGGAACAGAGACCATTAGGAGAACTGTGTAAGGAGAGGATGGCACGGAACAGTGTAATTACAACATGACATTATACAGGACTTCAGAAGGAAAGTAGGGTAATTTTAAGAGGTGGTTTGGGTGGATAACGGGTAGAAAAGATGGATTTTGATGGGAGAGTGATAAGAGTGTGGTAACAGCTGGTTTGAAAGCCTGGAGAGAAGAATGGATTTAGAGAAAGTGGGAGTTTGTCACGAAGCGGAGGGGACAAAAGAGAATGAAGAGAAGTGAGCAATATGTGCTGATTTGTAGTTTCCAGAAAGGTTGCTGTCGAAACCTTGACCCCTGCAGGAAATGTGGGGAACAATTGCAGACAGAGCGGGAGAGGGGGGGCGAGACCGGAGAGGAGACGGTAGAGACAGAAAGACCACTGACGTTTGCCACGGTGAGAACCCAAATACTCAGCCTCACCTGGGAGATGACAATGATCCGAAATTGCCTGGTTACCACATCGTGAAGCCAGAAACGTAGAGGCAGGAGCACCAGCCCAGAGGGAGAGCGGAACTCCAATCAGGCTGCGGACGAAAAGCTTGTAAGTGGTCAGGATTCAGTGGCCGAGACAGGACTGCATGACGGAGGATTCCAGTCGGCGGCTGGCTTTGGAAGCCTTTTAATTTACGTTTGTATCTTCACGACGAGTTTACTTTTACGTTTTGTATCCCACTGAAAAGGCTGGAATCTGATTCGTCCTGAACTAAATCGGATTGTTCTGTCACTGAACCACTATCCACAAAGTTTCGTCCCAATCCATCCAGAACTTTTCAGATATCGTGCGAAACAGTTCGTTTTCGCTCAATCACTCAATGGTGAAGATATCACGGAAAAAAAATTATCGATTCGGATCCGGATTTTCTCACCATAATCGCATTTCAATTCGTCCTTTACACCCCAACCTGTCCAGCCAAGCTCGGCCCCCAAATCGTCCACAACTTTTTTCAGATATCTGCTCCATAATCGTTTTTACACCATCACTCATGCTGAAAATACTTCAAAAATTCTCGGATCAGTTCCGATCGGATCTTCACCAAAATCTTAATCATTTCGTCCCTTGTTCACATACCCAAGCTCTCCACCAAATTGCGTCCACATCCGTCCACAACTTTTCGAAGATTATTTGTTCCAGAAACAAACAGGACGCGACAGACAGACAGTGGCCTGAAAAATTCTTCCAATCCATCTTCGGTGACAGAGGTTAAAAAATGTTCTTGAACAGCATCTGAACAGATCAAGGTGAAACCTTAGAAGTTTGATTGACCTATGTCCAGATGTGAAGAAATTTATACGTGACGTCATCGATTATGTGTTTGCAGCTATAAAATTGCATTTTAGCAAAACCTTAAAACAAGTGAAATCCCTTCAATACAGCGCGTGTGTGAAGCAATGAGACACTAATGTTAAAATATGCAATTTATGCTTTTTCAGTTAAACAATTAAAAAGCTTATCTAATATTGAAATCTAAAAATTTCTTAGGTTATTATTGTGATAAGCCACCTTATATATAACAAGAATGAAATCGTTCATACAGCGTGCCGACCGCCAAAAGAATGATAGCATAAGAAGAACTTAGCTTCAGCATTCGAGCACGGCACGAAATGCGATGAGTGAGCGGAAGTGACGTCTTTCGTTCGTCGTACATTGAGGGGAGCGTTTCTTTGTTTTTTATCTGTCAAGCAATAAAATAAATAGTTTCCACAATATAACACATTAGTTTCACAAATCCATTGAAATACGGGTATTCCGTTCAATTGTCGCCATCTTCCGTCAGATTACGCACGCCTCTACCGGTTACGCCGTCATTGGCTGTCTTGAGGGCACGTGAGGGGGGGGGGGACACGACCCACCGGAGACGTCGGTGACGCCGCAGGAATTTCAAACTCGGTGCAATCTGTATACAGCGCACAGCGCTGTAAAAAATCTCTTCAACCCGCCCAACTGATCGACGCAAAACTTCAACGGTGTCATCGAGACCCACTGAGGATTAAAGCTGATAACATTTGAAAATCATCGAGTCACGTGTTCTGACAGCCATATTCGTTTATCAAACCTTCAACAATCTTCTCTGAAACCGCTCCAACCGAATGACGCAAACCCCTTGACGTCTTCATCGACGAGACATGTGTTAAGTTTGATAACTAAAACTCTCAGTCAAAATCGTGTGCGGTCCAATGAATTGAAGAAAATCTTTAAAAACGATTTTCCGAAACCGCTATAACCTAACGATGCAAAATCTTACAAGATACATCCCTGTGCCATTGCTTCATGCAGTTGTGAAACGATGATTGATCGACCACTGGGTGCTTGGCAGCCAGACTTGATAGAAAAACACTCCGATTAATGCAAACTTTATATATGTGATCGACTTCCCAATGAGGAGGTTTTAAAGTTATGATGTCAAACTCAACGTGTCAGTCATCATATTAGATTGAAAAAAAATCCTTCAAATTTTCTACTTCGAAACCCTTTTACAGATCGACGCGAACTTAATATATATATTAATAAATATATATAATAACTATATATATATATAATATATAATATTATATATATATATATAAATATATATATAAACTATATATACTGTATATATGATCGATTAACCAATGAAAATAAGGTTTCGAGAGCAAAAACGTCACTATCACGTGTTCTGGCGGCTATAATTGGATTGAAGTTAAAAGCTTGAAAAAATCTTCCTTCTGTCAAACCACTGAAACCATTGATGCCAAACTTTTCGTGCATCATGAGTACCGGATGCTAAAAGTTTGATAACTAAAACGTCATTCATTGAGTGGTTTCAGACGGAAAATGATTTTGAAACATTTCCTTCCATCCTCCCTCTCTGCTTCTCTCTCTCTGTCTCCCTCTCTCTCTCCTTTCTCTCTCTCTCTCTCTCTCTCATCATCTCTGTCTCTCTCCTCTTGTCTCTCTCCTCTCTGTCCTCTCTCTCTCTCCTTCTCTCTCTCTCTCGCTCTCTCTCAACTCTCTCTCTGTCTCTCTCTCTCTCTCTGGTCTCTCTCTCTCTGTCTCTTCTCTCATCTGTCTCTCTTCTCTCTCTGTCTCATCCTCCTGTCTTCTCTCTTCTCCTCTCTGTTCTCTCTCTCTCCTCATCTCTCTCTCTCTCTCTTCTTCTCTCTCTCTCTCTCGTCTCTCTGTTGTCTCTCTCTCTCCTGCTCTCTCTGTCTCTCTTCTCTCTCTCCTTCTCTCTTCTCGTCTCTCCTCTCTCTCTCTCTCTTCTCTTCTTCTCTCGTCTCTCTCTCTCCTCTCGTCTTCTCTCTGTCTCTCTCTCTCTCTCTCTCTCTGTCTCTCTCTCTTGTCTCTCTCTCTCGCTCTCCTCTCTTGTCTTCCTCTCTCCTCTGTCTCTCTCTCTCCTCTCTCTCTTCTCCTCTCTCTCTCTCTCTCTCTCTCTCTCTTCTCTCCTCTCACTCGTTTCTCCTCTCGTCTTCTCTCTCTCTCTCTCTCTCATCTCTCCTGTCTCTCTCTCTCTCCTCTCCTCTCTCTCTCTCTCTCTCTCTCTCTCTCTCTCTCCTCTCTCTCTCTGTTCTCTCTCTTCTCTCGTCTCCTCCTCTGTCTCTTCTCTCTCTCTTCTCTGTCTCTCTCTCTGTCTCTCTTCTGTCTCTCTCTCTCTGTCTTTCTCCTCTGTCCTCTCTCTCTCCCTCCTCGTGTCTCTGTCTCTCTCTCTCTCTCTCTCTCTCGCTCTACTCTCTCTCTCTCTCTCTCTCTCTCTCTCGTCGCCTCTCTCTCTCTCTCTCTCTCTCTCTCCAACTCTCCTCCTTTTTTCTCCCATCTCCCCCCCCTCTCGATCTGCTTTCTCTCACCGAAGGACGAGGACCAGCTCCTTCCGTCCAGTATCTCCACCATTTTTCAATCTCTCGTTCTTCCATTCTTTTTGTCCACCATGTCTTCTGTCCTCTTTCTTTTATATCGCTTTTTTCCCGTCTCAACTCGTGTGACCAACCATCACATTTGTGCGCATCTGTAGTGCGGGCTCCACAATGCGGCTGTGGAAAACTGCCCCGTCATGCCTGAGAAACTTCAATGCAGCCTCTTCCCTCCCTTCAGTGCCCAAGCCGCACCGGTTCTTTTGACCCCTGCTGTGTTTGTTGTTTGGCTATTTGTTATGTTTCTTTGCTGAAAGTAAGAAATTCTCGAAAAGTGTGAAGGATTCAGACTTAAATTTGGTGGAGAGTTTGGTACTGTGACTGTTAAGACTCCGTCTCCGGCCCGCTATGAAGAGAGTCCAACAGAAGAGGATTCACCAAAATGCATCTTATATGAGACCACACGCCAGCGGAGTGGTTTTGCAGCCCAAACCGCAGCGGAGAGTCCCCACTCAAACACACTGAGTTTACATTCACAAACTCTCCTTATATACAATCTATCTCTAATTCCAATCTATGTCCTGGTATACTCTAACCTCAGTGGTTACAAGAACAACTATCTCTTAATCTCCAATCTAGTACCATATAGACGTAATAACATACTATAAACCTAGTTGGATGTGTCAAGAACAATCTATTTATGGCCTAACAGTCTCATCCCCAGTCCAAAAGGTTTATCCACTGTGGATGGTTGGCATCGACAAACAGAATCCCTTTTAAAGTTCACAATAAATCCAAAGAGGAAACAGGTCTGCTTTGTTAAAAGGAAACCCAGACTCTTATTCGTTTCTCAGCAAAGGAATGTGGTTGGGTTGACCATTAGGGGCAGCCCTTGCCAATTGATGAACTACCTGACACGCATTTTCAGCTATGACTCATTTTAACCGTAAACAAACGGCCCAAGATTGAATGCTAGGAGAACCTAGAACGTTTTCTCGGGTTGCTATCACTGAAACCAAACACAGCCAGTGCTTTAGAGGCAATTGTGACAATTGACGTCTTAGGAAACAGATGCCCACTACAAACATATAGAGGTTCTTTGTAAAAGGCCTTACACAGTATATTATAAGAATGGTTCGAAGGTCACCTACATCTATTTAAGTAATATATATATAATGTATTAATTATCGGATCGGAATGTGACCAAAAATAGCACTCCTCACATGTGACACTGACACAAAATATTAATTTTAGTGAGATCCACATTCCGGGGTTTGTGGATCCGGAAGTTTTTGAGTGATTCGTTCACCATTGTGAGATCGGGCCGAAGCGAAACTAACTGCAGTATTCTCAAAGATATGGACGGATTCCGGACAAAACTTGGTGATGAGTTGTTGTTGACAAGAGAAGCGATTAAATTTTATTCATGTCCGAATCCATTATCCAGCCTAATCAGTGGGATATAAAACGTAAACTAAATCAGCTGGTGGAGGATATGCTCTCACCTAGTGACCCTTCTGAGTTTATACAGCATTTATCTTGTGACTTTCAACAAACAACTCTCCTCCTCTCATCCACACTCCCTTCCCCTCCCTTTCCTCATCGTTTAAATCCTTATTTTCTTCCTTCCGCGTCTTAATAACTTAGAATACTGAACGTTTTGTTGGGCTGCTTATTTTGTCAAGTTATATTTTTTCGGGAAACATTTCTAGTGGGGCTATAAATGCCTCTCTAATTGTACAATTACAGCACTTGAGATTAATACGAAGTAAAAACTGCATACAATACTTATGGTAATTTAATTGTCCACACTTCAAACGTTCCACGAGCGACCTGGGACCTATAGGCTGGTGTTCAATGTGATGGCAAGACGGTTGCACTCTCGGTGAGATGTGAAGATGATGCCCAGACCTGCACGACTGTTGTTAACTGGCTAACCGCGTCCTTCACGACACTTGACCTCGAACGCTCCGCCAATCACTGCCATGTTACTTGGAGCACCTGGACAACTGGGACGTTATTGATGGTTATGGAACATGATGTGATGGGATCCAACAGGGTCACAGAGTTGCTCGATGTGGAAGAAAATAAAAATGTGCAAGTAAACAGAGAACGGAATCGGGAGAGTGCGTACCTCCTCCAGGCTGAAACAGTTTTAATTTTATCCACATGATAGGCCGGATCTTCATCCGACTATGGAATCAAAATCTCATCGTCTTTTCTTGTCACCTACACAACTCATCCACCAAGTTTCATCCGAATCCGCCACTATAACGTTTTGAGATATCGTTTTAGACCCCCTATCTACAATGGTAAAGAACCGCTTAAAAATTCTCGTATCCGGTTCAGATCTTCACCAAAATTAAGAATCATTTCGTCTTATCGTCTGTGGTGGAGGTATGCGCTCCACTGGTTAGGCCGCTGTGACTAGTAGTGTGTTAGTGCCTGTGTGACTCGCACACAAAGCTCCAGTGGCTGAGACTATTTTCTACCCTTTTTGTCATTCATCGGAGAGTGTTATTATATCCGTTGTGATGTGGCAGGGCTCCGCAGTGGACCATGAGGATTTTTCACCTGCTCTCATACCGTCCGGCATTTGATGCTTCCTTGACGTTTCCTCTGCTTAACCGGGTGGGTGAGAGAATGGCCGTCCAACTGACATCGCCTTCCACCACGTCTCCATCAAGTACACCGCTAACAGTGAGAGTCACATGACCCGCTCAGAAGCGTAACACCGAGGAGAAAACACCTGATCCGTATGCATGAGAAACGATTGTATCATTCTGTGATGATTCGTCCAATGCTGAACTTATTGAAACCAAAGCTACAAGTGTCGTTTATCAACACGTTCTTCAAATGTGACGTTTTACGAATTATTTTAAAATTAGAAGTCCACTGAAAGAGACTTTTTATTGATCACATAATCACCAAACGTTCAAATTGAAAACTGTTTGCCAATAAATGTTCCACACTCACAACACCGTTTATGGAGTGTTATTCTTTCACCTTTCACCCCTGCAGTTTTGACAACAGAGCAAAGGCTCTTTGTTTTATTTTCTGATCTGGTCCAAGGTCGTGGAGGATCTGAAACAAATATCGTGCACCACACACACACACCTGCACACAAATTATACCGGACAATTCGCACAGACAACGGCCGCTGAGTCTGGAAGTGAGCGACGTAACTTCCTCGAGGGCCAATTGTCATCTTTTATGAACTGTCACTCTTGCTCTCCCCCTCAGCGAGGCATTGTTGAGAAAGATTCCTCCTCCAGTGAGGTGCACATGTCATTTTGTCATAGACTTTACAAAATTTTCCTCTAATAGTAGACACAAACAAAACGGGCAAAAAAATACCAAAATTCAGGAATTTGAAATTGAAATATGACTTGTGACCTTGAGATGAACCTCAGTGTGTTGTGGTTGAAAATGAACACGATATAACTGCCCGTCCTCAAAAATCTATGGGATCCCGGAATCGCTGTCCGAAGCCTTTGTAAAGTCATTTTGTCCCGGAACTCAATTATCCTATCAGACTCAAGTTAAAAACCCCGAGATTGAGGTTCTGTCCTTCTCTATAGGAATCTATGGTTTTATTGGAAAATTTGTAATTTTGACCCATGACCATGACCCCCAAAACTTCGGACCCTACCGATCTTCACAAATATGCATTTTCCACTATAGGAATGGTGCGATATACAATGACAAATAGAATAAGGTTCACTATAAGCTTAGTTTGATTAAATCAGATCAATTTGACGAAGTTATGACGAGAAAAACGATTTTTGATCTTTTCGTGACCTTGACCTTGACCTTTGATCCAATTGACCCAAAAGTTAATGTTCGTCCAAGGTCCATTGCCACCTGTGGATTAAATTTATAGTGTTTGCTAAAACCGTTTTGCCGTAAAGTTGCTAACAGACAGACAGACAAACAAACAAACAGACACAAGAGTGGCCGAAGGGTACGGCACATAATGGGTGTCGCTACATAATTAACCAGTCATACAGTTTTGACGGATCGGTTAAAATTCTTTGACAAAGAGGTTGATATAGTACGCATAAAAGCGTGGAAAGCCCATTTTTGATTTTTTGAAAAAATAATTTTTTAGGATTTTTCAAAAAATTTCAAAGTCCCGTCTGCTAGCAACGGTGGTCCATAGCAACGGTGCTCAAAAGCAATAAACTAGATCCTAGTAGAACCTACCTGCCAAAGTTTCATCAAAATCGGTGCATCCTCTGGCCTCCGAGCTGTCCATTACATACAAAAAAACAAACAAAAACAAGCCGGTAGCGACGAGGATTCGCTAGATCGAAGCGCTGGATACGATGCTTTTCATTCTGACTGATCCACCGACGAAGATTCATGCCAAGACGTATTGGTTCACATACCAATTGTTCCTCTGCCTGGCAAGATTTTTCCTATTGCGTATTTTCCAACTGGCATCCTCATAAAAATGACGGTAAATGAGAACCCTATTTTTGAAGGACTACCATTTGAAAAAATAATTCGGTTTGCTGGTTGTGCTGTGAGCCTCGCGTTGCAAACACAACACACACACACACACACACACACACACACACACACACACACACAAACACACACACACACAACGGAAAACGCGATAAACTTCTCTCAATGCTCTTGTTGACCACACCTCCTGAGTCCACACAATATTTTTCATAAGCCACGCCCACTTTCATAAGCCACGCCCACTTTACTACGCCACTCCCGCTTTCCTACGCCACCATCCCAACTTTTCATCAACCACGCCCACTTTCCTAACCCCTCATTAAAAAATGACGGTAAATAGACACCCGATTTTTAAGGACTACCATTTGAAAAATAAAACCTCAATCAAAAAAATTGGCTCGAGTAAAATTTATAAATACCTGTATCTCGAAGTGTTTAATTCCAAGTCTCGTTTCTCTACATTCAAAACTGAAGGACAAGTATGAAAAACTTACGCGGTTTTTTTCGGCTGCTGCCACACAACGGTGCTTGCTAGCAACGAAATTCAAACGCGCACATTCCCAGCCCAGTATGCACCTGTTCGCCAGTTCATCGAAATCGTTTGCTGGTTTGTGCTGTGGAGCCTCGCGTTGCAGAACACCACACACACACACACACACACACACACACACACACACACACACACACACACACACAACACACACACACACACACACAGATGGAAACCGACAAAACGTACTCGACGACCACCCAACAAACAAACCGGACGATTACAATATTCCCGCTCCGAGGCGGATAAAAAGAAAAAACAATTTTTTTTATTCAAAATACCAACGATGAGAACAGCAACAGGAAACGTGATCCCCGCTCGGTATCCCATGACAACGGAGTTTCAAGCAGTCTCAGAACCGAAGGATGTTTGGAATTCTTAAAGATTTGAAACATCCAACGCACAAAAAAAGAAAAACTCCCAAGTCCCACTACTCTCCATTAAACCAACACCAAGCACAAATAGTATCGACTGATCGAACACCCCCCGAACTTGTTTGTTTCCTCTTCTGTTTTGGTTGTCAATGATTGCTGGTGCGATTCTACCATCGAAAACGGTGACTCGACAAATCTTCGTATCACGTGTTCCTCCCACAACCTCTGCCCTCGCTCGTGTACCACTGTACCTTCCTTACCCACACTGTACTTACAGTACCAACGTGCACGATGACCCGAGAACTCTCCGGTGAAGATCACAAAGAGAACGTCCCGGGATTCACGAGCGCTCGAGAGGAACATGTCGGCTCAGCCCGCGGGCCTTGTCGGTCCGGAGGTTCCCTCACCGCGGTCCAGTCGTCGGAGTTCTCCCTCATCGCGGTCCGGCCGGGTCCCATCCGTCCAGTGATCCGGGAGGTTCTCCCTCATTCCCCGGGTCCATGTCGATTCACCGAGATCAGAGTCCGACCGTAACTGAACTCACTCCGAGTGTTATGTTTCAATTGTTGTAAAAGGGAAGATCGAGTCCGAGTTACTATGATTCTCGTTCCCTCGATGTGAAGGTTTGAATCACGAACTCATTCCTCATGTTGTAGTTTTATTGTTTATAATTAATAATAATAATAATAATGTAACTCCACAGAGTGAATGTAACAACAGTATACCCGGTCCTTGTTATTCCCCCCAAGGTACAAATCCCCAGAGAGATAGTTCTCTCCCATGTAAACTGCTTTGTGTTATTCTTCCCATAAAATCCTTTGTGGTTATCTCGCCGCATGTGAAAACTGTTTGTGGCTTTCTCTCCAGTAATAAACTCTTTCTGGTGTTATTTCTCGGACCCAGTGGTAACTCGTTCTGGTGGTTGTTCTCCCTTGGTTCGGATTCTCCCCTATGTGTAAATCCTTTGGTGGTTATTCTCTTCCTTTGTTGGTTTTACGTCCAAGGTAAGACTGCTTTTGTGTTGTATTTTCAGTGGTAAACTCCTTTGTGGTTGTCCCCTTTGGTTCGGAGGTTCTTCTCGTCCAGTGTAAAATCTTATGTGGTTAATTGTCTCGTTGGTTGGTTTCTTTCTCGGTGAACCGTTTGGTTTCCCAGTGTAAAACTCCTTGTGTTTTCTCCCAGTGTAACTTTTTTGGGGTGGTTGTTTCCCTGTATCGATTCTCCCAAGTGTTACTGTTTGGGGTTATTACTCACTCTTTGGTGGTATTCTCCTCAGTGTAAACATCCTTTGTGGTTGTTATGCCCTGATTCGAATTTTCTCTGCCCAGTGTTAAATCGTTGTGTGGTTATTGCTCTCGCCTTGTTGGTTCTCCTGCTTCCAGTGTAAACTCCTTTTGTGGGTTATTCTCCCATGGTTCGGTTTCTCCCATTGTGGTAAACTCGTTTGTGTCATTCCATCCTTGTTTGGTTTGTCACTCAGTGTATGAACTCGGTTTGCGGTTGTTGTCCTCACAGTGTGGTTGCGTTTCTCACCCAGCGTAACTGTCTTTGGTTTATTCTCCATATGGTTCGGTTTCTCCAGTGGTAACTCATTGTGGTTGTCACCTTTGGTTTGGTTTTCCCGCAGTGTAACTCATTGTGGTTGTTCGTCCTGCTTGGTTGGTTTCTTCGCGCAGGTGTAACTGCTCTTGTGTTTGTTGTCCAGTGTGAAATCTTCCATGTTTGATGTAGATTCGATGTCTGAGTACATTGTTGGACAGCACAGAGCGATGTAGGGTTTCTTTCTCCGAGAGATATTTCTTTGCTGTGAGGTGAAGTTAGATTCAAATTCAGATCTCTTGGTCAGCACAGGAAAACGGGTTATGTGGTTTTCATATTCTTTGTGGATCTGCTTTGAGGTAGCTTTAAAATACCTGTGGTGTATGTGTTGAAGACCGGCTGTGTTTTATGGGTGGTCCGTGATCAAGAAAGACATTGTGCTGATATTTAGAACAATCTTGATTGGTGTTGAAGAACTGGGTTAGTAGTTGGGAATAATAATGATTTTTCAGTTTATTTCTCTGCAAAGGACACAGTATACAAATAAGATCTCACTGCTTGAGGGTCATGACTGTTCAGACCAGAGAAATATGGGATGGCGATCAGGGTCAGGATATAATATTTGAGTGGGTGAGTTTAGACTTTTCTTTTTTGATGTGATAAGAGAAGAATTATTGTCTGAATATTTTTCACGTATGGGATGCTCCAAGTGATGAGCGAGATGGATGTGAGATCAGGAGTTAACAAGGAAAACAGTAGAAAGGTAGCAACAGAGATTGCACATTTCCTGACCTAGGAATTTGTGTTGTGTGGTGTTTTAGTGTAGTTTTGTGAGAGTGTATTTTTGTGTGGAGTTTTGTGATACTGGATGTTATTACACTAATGTAGATGAGACCTATTAATAGAATAGCCATTTAATATGCTTTGGCAATGATGAGCGGTGGGCAAGAGCGGTCCTCACTTGATGAATCCACGTTTGATCGGACACGCTTGCACTGACACATGACGTTTTAGTAACATATTTATTGCAATTGAATTTAGGAATGGGATTTAAATATATTCTATTTCAATGATCGATGCAATGGAATACAAAATACACGGTCCAGTCATTTCTGCGATTTGGAGTAATCAGAGGGGGAGGAACCAGGAAAAGCAAAGAAGAAAAGATGATAGTCACACAGGGCGGAATGGATAGGAATTTCACATTCAAGCTTACTGGCCTGCATCCCCGTCAAACCATCTTATTGAAATACAAAAAATAATTAGAATAATAACAATATATAAATTTTACGCAATTCAAAATATTAAATAATTTATAGATCGGCTCTACTCAGACACGTGTCGGGATGAGTTTGAAAAATTTTACATCATGAATTCCCCATACACCACAAGAACAATATTGTGAAGTTTTTCATGTTGCGATTTTGATGTTAAGCGTATCCAAGAAAGGAAATTTATTTAAATATTTTTCTTAGCTCCATTATGGATGAAACCATGTAAATTAATTATCCTGAACTGTCTGCACAAGTCCTATGGGAACATTTTGATTGAACGTTCCCTCTGATTTGTTTTTGAGCTATTGTCGGAGAAGAAAGTTTTTAACGATGGTTTTTTAGGGTAAATTCCAATATGGCTGCCAAACACATGTGACCGTATTGATGAATACTGTATTGGTGTGTAACGTTATTGTGTCCTCAGGTGGATAGCGGGTCATGTGTGGTAAGTTTTTCACCTCGATCTGTAGGCATTTCAGAGATTTTTGAAAGTTAAAAAAGTGCACGAACAAAAGGCTGCCGAAATCACGTGACTGATGAGTGTCATCGACATAAATTTTGTGGGACTCATTTTCCGTCTACAAATTAACCTCAAAATGGTTCATACTCATCGATATAGTGTTCTATCATATGCAATTTTGATGTCATATAGAAGGCACCATCAGGTTGTCCTGGTGAGGAGGGTGATAAATGAAATCGAACACCAAGGATTAAAACAAACAGTGTCAATAGCGGTACGAGCGATCTTGTGAGCAATCGGTCATGCCACATTCTGTGCCCAAGCTGTGTTGCGGACGGTTTCCTGCAGTTGGTTACTTGTTTATCTCGAGCTGTGCAGGATTCGCACTCCTACCTGACCGTAAAACTGTATCATTCCGCAAGAACACAAGAAACCGCAAAGATATGCGGCGGTGTCCGTTGGGGTGGAGGCTGAAGGTGTCGTCATCAGACGGCTGTCTCGTCTTGGGTTAAGCCTGAGGCGGTCATCTTCGCGTGGTTGCTGGAATGTCCTGGTCCGCAAGAGAGGATGATCAGCTGTCTTGTGTATCATCTGCGCTCAAGCGTTGAACATCAGTATTGCAGCTTCTGAGGTTCGAGACTTAGATTGTGGGCAAGATCATGCGGGTGGTTACACCTACTATTGTGTCTGGTCGCTCTGATGAGTCCATGCAAGGAGTTGCATGTTAGTAGTGTCGAATAAGGACTGACTCAATGAGTAATTGAGGTATCACGTCAGACGAAGCGTATTTATGAGACTAAGGATTCGTCACTCCATTGGGGTTCATTTCTTGTTATGTTTATCCTGCTCGCTGAGGCCGAGTGGTCTTAGCCGTGAAGGAGTATTCTCTGCCCGCTCGAGTCTCTGGTGTCAGTGCCCTAGGCGAGATAGCACCGTCTCGTCTTCGGGGATTTCAAATGCATCGACTGGGAACTGATAGTGGTATGGTTATGAGACAAGGTGTTGGTCCCTCAGGGTCTGGAACTTGGTGGAACTGAATAGCACCAAGTTCTTTGACTTTGCGAAGACTGGACTGGAGGTGGTGGTTCATGGTTTCGAGCGCCACAGGCCAATTGGCTGACTTTGGTATTGATGCTGGTTGTGTGGCAAGAGGAGAACGAATATGTATCGTTGATGGTGCGCTGAAGGATTGTTCAGATAATGGTAGGGTCTACAGAGTTTCTAGTTCCTCATACTGACCCTTAGGCTTGTCGGATAACTTCTGAAATTCCAGCTTAAATCGCAGGAGATATGGGACCGATTCCCAGCCGAGGGCTGCATTGGATTGTAAGAACATATCATACTTGATGTTGCCCCCCCCCTTTCAAGACCACTACAACTTGATGTTGCCGTTCAGGACCGGACGACAAGTCTTGATGTTGCGGTGGATGTTTGGAGCTCACGCATCGTGCATTGAAGAATTTCGGGTCACATCAAGTGGGATACAGTAGTCATTGACAAAGTGCGCGGGCCCGGCTTCATGGAGAGCTGCGCGGTCAAAAGAGTTGAGGCGTAAAACTATAGTGTGCGCTGAGGGGTGGAATAAGTCAATGTGGTAGAATTTTGTGGGGGTGTAGAGCATCAACCTGTGTCAAAGAGAGTTTGCACATCCCGTACTGCTTACGGAGAATTCGAGCATTGTGGTCCTAGCCCCGTCCGGCTGGTAAAGCATGTTGGTGGGTGGGTGTTTGTGAACAGAGGATGAAGTGAAGCGCATCTGGGTGCGTTATTTAAGCAATTCTGAAATCAGGACTGATCGATCCAGACTGTGAGTTGGATGTCAGGGGTGGTTTATCATCTATTGGCTGATCTCCAATATACTAAGTGATCACTTCGTTGTGTTGAAACGTTAGCTGGGTGAACGGCTGAATGGGTAAAAGCCATGGGATTGTGGTATCCATGCTGACTTCTCAGCTGGTGGAAATACTAAGGTGCTTTGTCGTAATGCAGATTTGTGATTTTTTGGAACCAGGATGCATCATCCCAACTGACCGGAAGAGGGCCTTTTTGTCCCTTTCGAAAAGGAAAGAGAGATCGCTCGGACGCAAATCATAGGGTTGACGCTGCTCCAGGACGGCAAGTCAGTGTCAGAAGAATTAATGGGGTTTAAGACATGTGCTTGAGCTGCCCGTCAGAGTAGTAGCTTTAACAGCAAAGAGGTCAATTGCTGACGTGACTTACTGCGGGTTTACGACGCCAGACTAGAGTTTCGCAGGGGCTCTTGCAGCCTCTAGCGCGTGATTTATCTGAGATAAGTTAGTCTGCTCAGTAAGAGCGGTTTGAGATGCAGTGAAATCGGGATGCGCTCTGGAGGATTGCTTGTCTTCGTGGGGTGCCACCAAAGTGAACATCGGATGTCGAACTTATGCTCTGGTACTGAGAGTGTGTGAGATGTCGTGATAAATATTCGCTTGTTGTTTCCCAGTTGTTACTGGGGTGTTCTCAGAGTGTGTTGTAGGCACCTTTAGCACTTGGATGAGATTTGGGGAGGATGTCGGAGAGATTTAAGCTGTCGGGTGCATGTTTGGGAATTGTCATAATATCTCTTGACTTGATTTTGGCAGGATGATCGTCATCTTTTGGCGAGATTGGATCTTTTGGGGACTCAAGAATGCTGAATCAGATTCGCCGATCAGTTGGGATATGAAAATGGAAAATGTTAGTCCTGGTGAAGGGTAGTTCCTTTCCGAGTGTGTTCCATTTGCAAGTGTACTCGATGAGTGATTTTTCAATTGTATTGTTTGTGTGCAGGTATCACAAAAAGTTGTGAGGATTTGGGATGAAAATTTGGTGGACAGGTGGTGTGTTACAAGGACGGGATTGATTAGATTTTGTTGAAGAGTGCGTACGAGTTACGAATATTGAAATGGTAAGGATTTTCACCATTGAGTTAGATAAGCGACATGGACAGAGCGACAAGGTATCGTCAATTAGTTGTGAGGAGAGTTGAAAACAGGTCAGATGTTCGTGAGAGACAAAGCAACGAGATTTTTTTCAGATTCAGATATTACATAGCCTATTAGTATTGATACAAAAGTCACTGTCAGGCGTAGAGTTATGCGCCCTGAGTGCCCTTCGAGTGTGTGTGTTTCCACGTTCTGTTGTTTGCGTAATGCCTGCTCATCTGATGTCCCGGCTCTGCGCTTGATTGCCACGGATTTAGCCAGCCAACATTTTGAGGTTAGTGTCTGTAGAATTGTTTTCGCCGTACTACATCAATTTTCTCTCCCAGGCGGCGGTGTTATTGTTATTTACTTTATGGCCTTGTACATCTAGATCTATCCTGATAGACACCTCTTTTCTTTTAAATTCCTCGTTTCGAGTTCACAGCTCTCAGTAATTCTATGAATGATCATCGCCGCTCCGGACTGTTTTTAATCTCCATATATCTCCGTGGTCGCTTTCATCCCTTACTCATGGCATTGTCTTCATCGTATTAGTGTACTTCTCCTCTTTTAACCCCGGAGAAATCTTTTTGTTTTAAAACCCTATACTATCGAGTAATTAGCTGCACACACACAATCCTCAACCATTTGCTCCTTCCCAAGACACGCTGTCAGAGTTTTCCCCCCAAGTTGAGCTCCCATCCTGCCTTCATGCTAGCCATCAGGTGTGTCAGTATGGCACGATGTCGGGTGTACGGGATGCCTCAACTGGTGTTCCTGCTGACGGTCGCGCGCATATGGGGTAGGTAATCAGGATAGGGCCTGTCAAAAGGCGACCAAAGTCAGTGGGTGTTACGAATCGCCTGATGTTGGAAGAAACATCATCAGTTCTTGTTTTTCCTGATAATACCGAAGCAACTATATAACTTCATGCCTGGTGATTCACAGGGCAGTGTGAGTTCAATTCAATGAACGACTTCACTGTACGTAGATAAGTCGCTTGCTCAGTCTTCGCAGTATTATGGCTCGCGGCAGCGTCAAAGATCCAATGTCGTCTTCCAAAAGATGTAGGCCCATGGTGGCGGTGCAGGGGTTCCCCAAGGGAGTAAAATGTTAGCTGATTTGGTGTAAACGAGAGTAAAGGAGGAATCAATTATGAAAGTCCTGAAGTATAACAAGCGTATTTTGGATGGCAAGGTGGAGGAAAGAAGGATGGATCTCATTAAATTAATTTAACTTGAA
>JAXMNL010000160.1:39491-54278 GCA_035128595.1 Eptatretus atami | reverse complement strand
AAACCACTGATTGGTAGACTTTTTGACCCCCTACCACGAGCCCAGCCCCCAATGGCGTCGACGCCAGGTGTGCATCCCCGGTACAGCACGACATCATGGCCATGCTGACACAGCTTATGGCTGATATGAAGGCAGGATGGGGTCCCACTCTTGCTCTTATTTCGTGTTCCGGCTCCACACGTAATCATCTTATAACTCGACTCCCGCTCCGGCTCGCTTTTATCCCATCTATCTCCCGTGTCCCGTTCGCTCCTACCCTCAGTGGCTCTGTCTCTCAGAGTCTTTTAGTTACCCTCTCTTCTCAACCGAGCAATCCTTTCTGTTTTACCCCTCACCTGATCGACTACCTTTTCACGCTGCAACATGCCACATCCTCCACCATTTGCCGCTTCCCAAGACACTGTTGAGTTTCCCCCCAAGTTGAGCCCCATCCTGCCTTCATATTCAGCCATAAGCTGTGTCAGCATGGCATGATGTCGTGCGTGCCGGGGATGCCCACTGTGTCCTGTGGATCGACGCCATTGGGGCTGGGCTAATGGTAGGGGGTCAAAAAGCTACCAATCAGTGGTTTAGGTGTGAATGATCGGAAGGAAACATCATCAGGTTTGAACTTTCTTCCCATAAAAATACAAACAAACTATAAACTGTCATGCTGGTGATTCACAGGGCAGGTTTCATTGAATCAACGAGCGTACCTTCACCTGTAGGTAGAGGTAAGTCGCTTGTCTCATCTGCCAGTATTTGCTTGGGCAGGTCGAAGATCCCAATGGAGTCCACAAAAGGAGTAGGCCATGGTGTGCCGGTGCAGGGTCCAACACAGAGAGTAAAGTTTCATCTGATTGGTGAAACGAGAGTAAAGAGGAATGGAATGATGACGTCATGAGGTATACAAGGTATCGATGTCCAAGTGGGAGGATAACAAGGATGGGATTCCATTAACAATTAATTACCAACTTGATGGGGATTTGTACCTTGGGGAATAACAGGACCGGGTATACTGTTGTTACATTCACTCTGTGGAGTTATATATTATTAATTATTTTAACAATAAAACTATAACATGAGGAATGAGTTTGTGTCAAACCTTCACATGAGGGAACGAATCATCGATAAACTCGGACTCGATCTTCCCTTTTACAACAGAATCTGAAACATAAACAATCGGAGTGACGTCACGTACCGGGTCCGGACTCCTGATCCTCGGGTGAACCGACCATGGACCCGGCGGGATGAGGGAGAACCTCCCGGACCGAGCGGTTTCCTCCATCGGAGCCGCTCGTGGATCCCGGGACGTTCTCTTTGTGATCTTCACCGGAGAGTTCTCGGGTCATCGTGCACCGTCTGGTACTGTAAGTACAGTGTGGTAAAGGAAGGTACCATGTGGTCACGAGCCGAGGGCACGAGGTGTGGGAAGCGAACACGTGATCACGAAATTGTCGATCACCGTTTCTCGATGTAGATTCGCCACCAGTCAATCACGTGACAAACCAAAACAGAAGAGGAACAACAAAAAAGTTCCGGGGTGTTTCGATCAGTCGATACTATATTTACTGTTGCCGATATAACAGTGTTGCGTTGAATGACGTCATGACATAACGGGACGCTGCCACATCCACATAATAATCGGGTCCTGCACGATTGGCGTCGTTCCACTTGTCGTGTTCCTTCACTTTCCCTCTCCTTTTATGAAATACGGACGTGAAGGAGTTTGTTCAGTCATAACAAACTGGGGACGAAGGTTGAGATCTCAAAGTGATCGGAAGTGGGAAGGTATATCAAGACGATGGAGGTGTTCGTGAATTTGGGCCTTTCGAGGAAATACAAAGAAATGTAACAAACAGGTGGAGGACATCATCCCATCATGTCTGCGTGAACCACCACACTCATCCATCCACACAAGATCCAAGGAAAAAAATACAAAAAAATGTTAATTAATGGAATAAAAAAGTTTTCTTTGTTGTTGTGTTTTTGTTTTCCCCTCGGGAGGGGGCAGATGGGCTTGGTTAAAAAACACACAACATCAAACCACACAACCCCCTTGACAAGACCCCCACCAACAGCACTCCCGCACACAATCACCCATCAATACTCAAACTACCTAAACGTCTTATCAACATCCCCAAACCCTCTATTCTCCATATAACTTCCTGGTTCCTAACTAATTCTAATTAAACTATCTACTTTTTCTGCTGCCACTCCCTCTCCAGGGAGACCATTCTATGCATTAACTACTCTTGAGTGAAGACCCCGACTTACTTCCGTTTTAACTCTCCTCTTCTTCCTCTCTAAGCTTCGCCCCTGGTCTACACTGTCACTCTTTGAATAATTCATGTGTTCTTAATTTTATTGTAACCTTTATTATCTGAAACATCCATCATATCCCCTCGTAACCGCCTCCTTTTAGTGTATAAAGCCCCTGTCTCCTTCAGCCGCTCCTCAGAGCAGGAGCAAGCTCGGCCCGGAATCAATGCTTGTATCCTGTGATAACCCTCTCGATGGCATCTATGTTCCTTCCTGAGTTAAGTTGTGGTGACCAAAACTAGATACAATATTCTAGATGTGGCCCTCACTAAATTCCTCTCCAAATTAAACACCACCTCTTTGATTTGTAATTGATCCCCCTCCTTATACAGCCTAAAACCCATTTGCTTTACCTGTGGCTGCCTGGCACTTGTGCCTGCTTACCTCCCCTATCTATTACCACCCCCAGATCCTTCTCCTGGTGTGACACGCTCCAACATTACCCCTTACATCCTGTAATCTCTATTTTCATTGTTCTTTCCCATCCCCAACACCTTACACTTGCTCAGGTTAAATTACATCTGCCAATATTTTACCAATCTATTCAAGTATTCAATACTTCCTGTATCTGATCACCACCCACTCTGTCATCCACCTTACTCCGAGCTTTGTCATCTGCACATTTGGAAAGCTTACTCTTTACCCCATTATCCAAATCGTTGATGTAAATAACGAATTGGTATGGTCGAAGTACTGCGATTCCCTGAGGTACCCCGCGAATTACATCCTCCTCAAGACATCCTCCCACTCACAGCCACTCTTTGCTTCCTATCAACGAAGCCAGTTTGCAATCCAATTATCTTCCTCGCCAGTCACTCACAAGCCCTCACTTTGGCTCACAACCTCCGATGTGTACCTTATCAAATGCCTTCTTAAAACTCTAGATATACTGTGTCCACTGCCTTTCCCTCATCCACCCTATCAGACACTACTATCAAGAACTCTTAAAAGATTTGTTAAACAGGAACTACCTTTGGTAAACCATGCTGACAACTTTAATTCGTTGTATTTGTTTAAATGTTCCACATCAGTCCTCATTAATGTCTCCAACACCTCCCCACAACTGAAGTCAAACTAACAGGCCATAGTTCCTAATTATTCTCTGGATCCTTTCTAAATCATGTGTTACATTTGCCTCTCTCCAATCCTCCCGTACCTTCCTGACTCCAGGGAACGTATTGAAAATATCCGTTAACATCTCGCTTACCTGCTTCAGCCACTCGTCAATACTCTGGTGCATATTATCTGGACCCGGAGTCTTATCTACTCTTCGATTACCTCGCTGTTCTTTCTACTTCTCCACTCCAACCTGGATCTTCTGTAAAAGCCCTTCCTCACCTCTCGATCGATGCGCTCAGGCTATTGGCAATTCACCTGACTGTTCTGTGTGAAAGTTGAAGAAAAAATACCCGTTTTATTAAACCGCCATCTCACCTTCATAACTAACCACTCTCCCGGTGCTATCCTCAATGTGGCCCACACTTCGTCCTCACCTGTTCTTTTCCCCTGATATACGAAAGAAAGCCTGTCGTTATGTTTCATATCTTAGCCATGTCCTCTCATACTCTCTTTTGGTTTGTCGAGTTATTTTCTTAACTTGCCTCTGTTAACTTCGATCGTGATAATAATCTAACTCCAGAGTCATCTGTCTATAATCTCAAGCAATCTGTGTGGTGTGTGTGTCGTGTCTGGCTGTGTGTGTGTGGTGTGTGTCTGTCTGTCTGTCTGTGTGTGTTTGTGTGTGTGTGTGTCGTGTGTGTCTGTCTGTATCTGCTGCGACCGCCGTTCTCAACAACCGCCTGTCCGATCTGATTGAACTTGCCAGGAATATTGCCAGGGACCCGCGGATGTGCCTTCAAGTTGATATTAATCGGACGAGCGTTCCCAAAGTTACGGCCATTTTATTGCCTTTTTCAGTGTTGGAAAGGGGTATAATCGCACTGAAGTGTCGTCCACCTTATCACCTATCATGCCAATTTCCCCAAAGATATCTCAGAATAAATGAAACAGCATATTAATAATAATAAATAATAATAGCACAATAAATATGCAGTAATAAAAAGAATAAACGTGATACAATGAACCAATGTCTGTCAACCGAATAACGACCTATATATTGTCTGTCAACCAATAATGACCAATAAACGTGTCAACAATGACAGACATGGTCCATGACGTCACGAATGACGTCACAATTAATGTTTATTATTTATTATTGTTTTTTTGCACGATTGACGTCACGATAACGTGATACAATGACCAATGTCTGTCAACCAATAACGACCTATATATTGTCTGTCAACCAATAATGACCCAAAACGTCTGTCAACCAATGACAGACACGTGCTTATGACGCACGAATGCGTCACAATTAAGTTTTTTTTTGCACGATTGACGTCACAATTCTTCTCTTCTTCGTTGGTATGACGTCACAATCGACGCTGGGGACCTGAGTATGTGCCTTTTTCAAGTTTATATCGTTCTTCATCCGTTTCAGCTGTTCCCAATGTTTCCCAAGGTTTGAAAGCTGTTTTCCAAGGTTGAATAATTGTTCAAATTATTAATTAATCCCAAAGTTTGTTTGAATTTCCAACAAGGGAAAACAGGAGGGGAGAGAGGGGGAGAGAGGGGCGAGAGAGGGGGCAAGAGAGGCGAGAGAGGGGAGGGATAGGGGGGCGAGAGGAGGAGGGGCGAGAGAGGGGCGAGAGAGTTGGGCAAGAGAGGGGGCAGAGAGAGCGGAGAGAGGGGGCAAGAGAGGGGCGAGAGAGGGAGGAGAGAGGGGGCGAGGAGGGAGGAGAGAGATCGGGCGTCACGATTCAAGAGAGGGGAGAGAGGAGTGGCGAGAGAGGGGACGGAGAAGAGTGTGAGAGAGGGTGAGAGTGGGGCTAGAGAGAAGGGCGAGAGAGGAGGAGGGAGAGGAGGGCGAGACTAGGGGTGAGAGAGGGGAGAGAGAGGGAGACGAGGGGGGAAAGAGGGGGAGACGAGGGGGGGGGGAGAGAGAGGGGCGTCAACAATTCTTCTTCTTCGTTTTGATTATGACGTCACAATTGACGCTGGGGCCCTGAGTTGTTTCCCAGGTGTTCCCAAGTTATGCCATTTATGATATACGGTTGGTCCGATCTAATTGAAAACCAAATGCCCAATCCAGTCGTCGTTTACGAGAGCGACGGGAACGAAGTTGCACATACTGCCACGCACCTACGGGCACGCCCACCTACCGGCACGCACTGGTGTTATTTTAAACTAATAAATGCCTTCTGTTTCTCCTTAATACATTCCTATCTCGCTGCTCAACCACCCTGGTCTCTTTCTACTTTAGTTTTACACCTCGTTGAATGTACTTACTCTGCACTCCACACATTGGTCCTTGAAGGTTTTCCATTACTCTGAGCTGATTTTCCTGTCTGTTTGAGTCTCCCAATCTACATCACCCAACTCTCTCCTCATAACCCTCAAGTTTTCCTTCCTGAAATCTAATAGCCTCACCCTACTATCCTGAACTCTAACCCTTAACAGAATCTTTGCACACACACTGTTATGTCACTTGCTCCTGAATGCTCTCCACCTCCTCCACCATATTGGGATCATGACTTCAAAGGAGGTTCAAAACACTGCCACTCCCCCACGTGGGCTTATCTACAAATTGGCGTTAAAAAGCAATCCTTGAATAAATCTAGGAAATCCTAATCTGCTCTTCCCTTTCCCTGTTCCTGCACCAATCTATCTTGGCAATGTTAAAAATCCCCCATGATCAAAACTCTTCCCTTACCACATGTCCTTTTGAATTCTTGAAAATTCTTGAAAAAGTGGAGTTGATCGGAGACTACATGGACAAGATGCGACGCCGTTTTTTGTGGCAAGCTGGATTGATGAAATTCTGCAGGCGAGCTCTATTTTGGCTTTGTGGAGCAGACGCATTCAAGTTAGTGAGAACTTGTGTGACCCAGCCCCACCAACATGGAAAGCCAAAACGCTCAGCTGAAGGCCTTGTTAACAGAGCATTACACGACGAAACACGATCGTATGGCGGAGCGTTATAATTATGGACCTCTTTCCCAGGGAATCCGAAAATCCTCACGAACCTTGGACCATCAGAAAATAAAAATCTGCAGGGTGAAGGTGAAAGAAGAACCACTCAAAAACCGTTTGGTTGGGAGTTGGTAAAGCATTTATTGGCACAACGTTTATTGGGTCGCCAAATAGGTGACCCTTACTGTCAGTAATTTCTGTCTGTTTGTTTGGATGTTTTTTGGATGTTTGTTCGTTCTCATCAGCATAATTGGTAGTAAAACGTGGCGGAATTTGACCAAACTCGGGTGAGTAGACATCTTATGACCTAGTGCTTTGGAAAATTTGTGATGGTTGCTCGGGACGCTTTGGTCTCTCTAGCAACAACCGAGAAAACCTTCAAAATCGGTACCGTTCACGCAAAATCAATTCCGAAAGCCTTATCCCACGTAGGGTTAAATGAAAAAATTAGCACGAATGATCTACAGCTGATGCTCTATCAAATATATTCCGGTTTTTGTGATATATGGAATACTTTACCCGCAGCCACCCCCTACAATTAGGGTATGCACGGAAAATTGAAGCCCCCTAGCACCAGGTGAGTGCATCGATACGGATGAAACTTTGCAGTTTCATATGTACTCAATGAGGACTACAACTTTGCCTCAGGACATATTGGCCGATTTCGCTTTCTTTCCGGGGTCAAAGGTCAATTAGTGCAAAAATCGATAATAGCGAGAGCTGGAGGTGCCTTCTCGCCAAATGCTACTCCTCTCTGAGGGTTATCGTCGGATGTCATGAACATTCACACTAATCGTCTGGAATTACATTGTGCACAAACGATCGACCGGATTTCGATTGAGATCTTTGTTCACCCACGCACCCCTCGAACTTTGGTGATTTCCATTTTGAAACCGCATTTCTGCGTACTTTTCATTCAAATTGATACGATTAGTTCAGCAGATGGAACTGGATGAATTTGAATGCATAATCTTAAAGTGATTCCCTATCCGCCTATATAACATCCATTTTGCTCTATATCTTATAGTTTCCATGCTCGCGACCCATCGCCGCCTAGCGGCTTGTCAATTATAACGTTTGGTGGATAATATACAAACAAAAAGTAGTCCTTGCCAGTTGGATTCCTCATTTTAAAAAAAATTTGTTAAAACGTCACATTGATAAACGTGATGATAAACACTCCACTGTGGCTTTGGTTCCAAATTAAGTTCAAGCATTTGGACGACCTCAACGAATGATAACAACGTTTTCTCATGCATGGATCAGAGTGCTCCTCAGGTGTTTGCGGCTCTAAACGGTTATGTGACCTCACCGGTAGCTGGATATTACTTGATAGACACGTGTTGAAGCGATGTGCCAAGTTTGAGCAATCCTCCTCATCCGCAAAAGAAACGTCAAGGAAGCACATATGCCGACAGGTGTCAAGCAGTGTGAAGAAGCCCTCTCGAGTCACCAGCGGAGCCTGCCTCACGCGCACAGAATATTTTGCGGTCGGCGCCGAGCACGACCGCTAGATGGAGCGCAGAGTCGTCGACCGATCGCCCGGAATTCGATCGTACTTCTTCGGAAAAGTCCGAAGGATACGGGTCCTTTTCGAGACCGTGAAGCTCGTCAAATATTTCGGCCACGTGGAACAGGTTATTGCAAATCTTCAAAATACCTAGAGGCCACGTGGCATCTACGCGAGTCTTCCACACCCTCACGGCTCCCTACGGGACGAGTCGCCTGCGCGCTCGACCCGCGTTGATCCGAGCGGGATTCGACCGAGATCCCTGGTCCAAATGTCCCTGTAGCCGTAACCGCTTTTACTATTTCTCCAACATGCAGCACGCTCAGCCATGAAGGAAATGACACGAACGCAGCCAAAAACATTGAACAAATGGGATTTATGTATACAATAATGTGGGGAAACTAGGGAAAGCACGCAAGAAGCAAACTAAACCGAATATTAATAAGCACGTACGCAGTATATACAGCAAGAAGCACTTATACGTTTTACTACTTGGCAGACGGGCCACGGACACACACGGACACACACGCACACACACAACAAAAGATGACCGGACCAAATGGTCTTTATTGAGCCTATCCGCCTCGTGCTGGTCTTCAAGCTGGTCGGTCCGCGAGAGGCGATCCGAACCCGGTCACCAACGGGCGACCCTTGCGTTCCTGCGGACTGGCGTCGCCCGACTCTCGGTCGTGGTGAGGATTGACAAGGAACGACGTTCGACCAAGACCGGCCAGACAGGCTCCCTGAGACGAGCGCTCCAGCAAGTAGGAGCGCTCCAGCAAGGTACGAAGCTGCCTCTCCAGCAAGACGAACGCTGCAGCAAGATGAAACGCTCAGCAAGACGAACGCTCCAGCAATGAACGCTCCAGCAAGCCGAACGCTCAGCAAGATGAGCGCTCCAGCAAGACGAACGCTCCAGCAAGATGAGCGCTCCAGCAAGACGAACGCTCCAGCAAGATCCCAACTAAGATAACGCTCCAGCAAAGAGAACCGTCCAGCAAGATGAGCGCTCCAGGCAAGATATCGTCCTAGCAAGATGACGTCCAGCAAGATGAACCGCTCCAGCAAGATGCACGCTCCAAGCAAGTGATAGGTCAACGAACGCTCCAGCAAGACAAAACGCTCCAGCAAGACAAACGCCTCCAGCAAGATGAACCTCCAGCAAGATGAACGCTCAGCGAAGACAAAAAACGCTCCAGCAAGACAAACGCTCCAGGGCAAGATGAACGCTCCAGCAACCAAACGCTTCCAGCAAGACCAAACGCTCCAGCCAAGATGAGCGTTCCAGCAAGACGAACGCTCCAGCAAGATGAACGCTCCAGCAAGATGAACGCTTCCGCAAGACGAACGCTCCAAAGCAAGACAAACGCTCCAGCAAGACAAACGCTCCAGCAAGATGAAAGCTCCAGCAAGATGAGCGCTCCAGCAAGATGAACGCTCCAGCAAGACAAACGCTCCAGCAAGACAAAACGCAATTCCAGCAAGACGAACGCTCCGAAATGAGATTCCAGGTCGGAGATGCTCTCGCTTTCCCAGTTCTGCCTACCCTTTTATGCGTCCCACCCCCCCCCCCCGCCGTCTGGCGCGACCCTTCCCCCACTCGGCCCGTTGGAGAATCCCGGAGCAGAGGTTGTCCTTGTCTCTGCAGAACTGTTGTAACGGTCGTTTCTTTTGTTCGTGCTGATTTGGTTTTCAAAATAAAAATCCTACTATAAAAATAAATCACAGCGCTTATAGAACATTTAATTACCCATTAACAAGGGAAAGGAGATATATAAACACATACTTCCGATATAACTGAGCGATAGAACCTGGATGTTGAGTGCGATAGTTTTCACAATCCACAACAATATAATCCTCGATGAATGACAAACAAGGTGAAAATAGCTCACAGTCATCTGAGCTTTTGTGCAGTTAACACAGCAACACACTACAGTACAAAACAGCACTCAGTGGGAGCGTCAACACTCCCCACCAGATCGATAAGGAACCGAAACTGTGATCACATTTGGTTGAAATATCTGGAACCAAGATACGATAATTCCTTTGAGCCCTGGTTCTTCATCATTGAAGATAGGGGTCAAAACGATATCTTCAAAAATCGTTATGTGACGTGTTTCGGATGAAACTTGGTGGATGAGTGTGTCTCCAGCGTTGACTCAAGAACAAGACCGATTAGATTTTGGCTTCAGGTCCCGATGAAGATTAGCCAAGTGCGCGATCATGTGGACTAACAAAACCGTAAAACGGTGTCGAGCCTCGGTTGGAGCTTACACACTCCACCGCAGTTGCCGTTCTGCTTTCTATTTCCATAATATTTTCCTTCCAACTAATCGTGAAGCAACCATCTGTGACCCTTCTGGGATCCATCACCATCGAGTTTCCCATGTACCATCAATTGCCATACCAGGATATGTCGCAGCTCTCCAGATAAAGGGCAGTGATTGGCTGAGCGATTCGAGGCTCATAAGTGTCGCCTGACGGAGCGGTTTGCCAATTAACACCAGTCGGTGCAGTCTGTGGCAGCTCGATCGCGACACATCTCAACGAAGTAAGCAACCACCGTTCATGCCTTGCCACATATCGAACACGACCAAGTCCAGTCCTCGTGTGGAAGATTTAAGGTGGCTCTTGATTTTTATAACTGCAATTAAATATCAACATAATAATATTGCATGCTTTTCTAAATTCCCTATTAATTAAAGTCCTGCAATTGACAAATGAGAGAGGCGTGATGAGCCACTCAGAATTGTTTCCAAACATGAAATTTAACAGACTATAATAACCAAGCCCACAACAAAACATCAGTAGTTTCTAATATCAAGATTAAACTGGAAGGAAGATAAAAAAGATGTTGAATAAAAAGATGAGGAAAGGGGGGAAGGCGGGAGGGCTTGTATGAGAGGAGGGAGTTGGGTTGTTCAAAGTCACAAAGATAAATAGCTGTATAAAAACTAAGGAAGGCACTAGTGAGTAAGCACTATACCTCATACCATGCTGATCAGATTTTCGGTTTTGTATCCCACTGAGAGGCCTCATATGGATTCGGACATGATACTAAATTTTAATCGGCTTGTTACTATGTCAACTCAACACAACTCATCCACAAGTTTTGTCCTGAATCCGTCCATAACGTGTGTGAATATCTCGGTGCACTTATATCTCGCTTTAGCACGATCTTATCATAAGGTGAGAATCATTCACTAAAGCTTCTACGGACTCCAGAACCGGATGTGAATCTCACCAAATATCTAATCCAAATTTGCTTACGGATGTACATACCCAAGCTCACCAACCAATTTCGGTCCGAATCCAGTGCCACTCAACTATTTAGTGTAGATATTTTGTTCACAAAGAAACAAGGCAAAGCCCAGTCTAAAAACAAAAAACACAAACTAACAGACAGACAACAGTACATTGGGATGAAATCACTCCATAACCTCTATCCACCTCTCGGTGGGTGGTGGAAATGAAAATGTTACGTGGTTAACATGCATTGCTTAGTGTGTGTGTAAATAATAATATTTGTTGTTATTTCCAATCCTGTCTTCAGTTTGTTTTCCTCTTGTGCTCCGGACCACAGTTGTACAAGTAAAGTTTAGACGGGAAGTTTTACCCCACCTGACTTGCTCTATTAGCGGGTGCTGCACGCCTGCCTGTTCTGGTCGCTCCATCAGTACGATCACCAGGGCTGTGGTCCGAGGTCTATGGCCTCTATTCGGTTGTGCGGCACAGCGTCCCAATGATACTAGGCTATCGCGGAATACAGTGAGAAACGTAACCTCTGCTAAATGCACCGGCAGTCCTGAGAATCAAGCGGGCCTCTCGGCCTGTGTAGAGAACTACAGCCCGTTGTGATCCACGGATCCGTTTCCTTGTGACGACTAGAGTTCGCTGGCTCGAGCCTTGCTCGGACCGTTGTTGGGGAGAAAACTTCGAGGTGCTTGTCTCGTTGTCGACCGGTGACTTTGACATACGATGAGAGTAGAAAGCCGCTTCGCACCTATGGGTTCCTGTACCAATATCAAACCAATGCAGAGTATCGTATGCGCGGGTCCGCACAACGCTGTTCACGGCCCATAGAATCTGATCCGTCCCACGTCCGCCTGATCAAAATCATCCACTCCGCCGTGGGTGAGCATGCTTGTCGCTTTTTCGATTGTTATCAAACTATATTTTTCTATGGCAAGGTTTTGTCCCAAGACTCCACTCAGAGCTGCTCGCAGTCCGTTTCTTTCTCTACGAATGAGAGACACTCTACAAAAATCGAGCCATGTGGCGAATGAAGTTTCGAATCAGTATGATGTCATAGTTCACGAGGCTTATGACTACCATATTTGAAAGAAGGAAAAACGAATATAAAAAATGTATTTTCTCCTGAACTACTTTTACTGATTTGAAGTCAAAAGCGTGTGATATTTGCAAGAATATTGTTCTTTGCCAATTGAGTGAAGCAAAAAAAATTATATATAATATTATTGTACGGCTGTGGAAATTCGCATTACACCATAAAGAGCCCTCAGGTGAGATATCCGTATAGGTACATGTGTAGTTAGCCACAACCGTTGTATAGAGGGAATTTATGTGATCCATCTCCGCTTGCGATCCGCCGTTAGTCGTTTTCTTTCTCTATCTTTATATTTCAACAAACAGCATCTCAACAACCACGCATCCCACCCACAGCGCCAACCCCACTACACACGACGCCACCTCCACCACCTCTACTTACCACATCATCGCTTCTACAACCATTCGCAAACACCACCCCTTCGCCTTACCTTCACAAACTCATCCCACATCATCGCTTCTAGGCCATTCCCAAACACCACCAGTCAACAACCAAACGACGTGTTCCCGGAGCCGTTCGGCAGTGAGGAGCCGAACGCGTCGATCGCGGTATCAGGAATGCTTCACGCCCACTTCCCTCCGTCCAATGGGCGAAGCGTGAGGCGGCTTGGCCCCGCCTCCAAGGCGGTTGTAGGAAGTTCCGTCTCGTGCTATGCAATTTTAGGATCAGGGAGGTTCACGCCCTTTTTGCCCGACCAATGGCTGACGGGGGGGGGCGGTGGCCCCGCCTCCAATCCGTCTCCTGATCCGCGATATTTGGCATTCGGCGCCTCCTGCAGAGCTATAAAGAGACGAGCGCAAGGCGACTGCTTACTAGAAAGAGCAGGAGTTGAACATGGTGGCTAGCGTGAGTTGAGCGTTCGACGTTAAGCGTTGGAGAGCGCTTGGTTTGAACGGAAGAGGTGGGTGCGCGTGGAGCTGCAGGCGGCGGGTCGGCGAAGGAGCTCGGGTCCGAGGCAAGGAGGAACGGCCGGTCGGCACGAGGTTCGGTGTCGTGGGGATCGCTCGTCTCGTCGCGGGAACCAAGCCGCCAGGCCACCTAACTCCTTCCCCAGGCATCAACCAATTTTCCCCTTCCCCCCATTCGCGCTGAGATAGTGCCAAGGGGGGCCCCGTTCCCTGCCCCCAACGCCAAACGGAGTTGCGCAACGAGCACGCCAGGGGCACGGAGTCGGGCACAGGGCGCGGACACTTGCGGCTTGGCCGCCAACGCGGTCACGAGAGACGCGGGGTAAGACTCCCCGGTCTCGCGGACCTGGCCGCTCTCTACGTCCCGCGCACATTTGGCCTACGGGCCTGTCTGCCTCCTTGTCGTGAGTGGTGGCTCCTTCTTTTGCTTTTGTGTAAATGTTGTGTGGCGCCGTCTGTGAAGTAAAACTGTGTAAGTGTTGCCGTGTGTACGCATTAGGTCGGTTTGTCATACTGTTTTCTTCTTGCCTTTGCTTTTTGCTGTATGCGTGTATATACGTGCTTTCCGTGTGCGCACGAATAAATGCTTGGCTGTTGAACTGTGCCCGTTTCGCTTCGTCTTTTCTCCATTTGAATCTCCATCTTGCATCACGTAAGGGTCGTAGTGGGTTCAACATCCCGGTAATTAATCTGAACCGTCCAGTCGACGATAACCGCTCGGTTATTCCGATTGTACGGAACGGGCCGCCCAAGCGGCTCGTGCTCGGAGTCGACTGTGGCGAGGTACGATCGCCCGCTTTACCATCCGCGTGGTACTTAGTAGGTCGAGTTGGCGAACAAACCCTACCTACGCGGTGGCCGATGGCACGATTGTGTGAGGCCGAAAGGCCCACCCGTGACTAGCCCGGCTGTTCCGAGAGGGTCACGACAGAATATGTCCGTCCGGGCGACGTCCGCGATTCGAGTTACGTGGCGTCGCACGCCGGCGGGCGCGAATTCGCAAAACACTGGTGTCCAGAGAATAGGTGGACGGGAACCACCCCGCTCCAAGCTAAATTCACGGGAACGTGTAGCAGGGTGTAGAAGCGACCCCGTTTCCCTCCAAATTACGAGAGCATTAAATTAACCCCTTACGAGAAATAAGATGGTCTCAAGGCGAGCGGGAGCCGGGGTAGTAGGAATGGATGTAGAATGAGTAGAATCCATGGTCAGGATGAAATCCCCGAGCAGGAATATCTTTGTGCAGGAAATTTCCCCAACCGAACCCAGAACCCGAAATGGGCGCGGCGGCGGCCGCGGTGTATGACAACCTCCCCTCCCCCCCTCACCCAAAACCCCCCGATCCTGGCCGAATCGGCTCAGCGAGTGCACCGAGATGGCCCCAGCTATCGCCATGCTGGCGAGCAAAATGATGAATGCGAACAGATGGAGGCAATACGCAAATATGCCGGTGAGATGAGGCGAATAGCCGGCTGCAGCGGCCGGCAGAATTGGTCAATAGCAGGCAGTCATAATTGGCCACGGCCAACGTGCTGGGCGAACGAGCTGAGATGGCGGTGCAACGGCTGTCGGCCCGCATAGTGGGCGTGGAGACAAATTAATTCGGGGAGCGGCGTTTGGGCGAGGTTTAGTGACAGAGAATAGCAACCATAGTGACGGTGACACACAGAGGAAAAACTAAATGGGGTGAC
>JAXMNL010000160.1:0-15397 GCA_035128595.1 Eptatretus atami | reverse complement strand
ATGAGTCATTATCAATGCTCAAGACCAACGACACCACACTAATGCCTTTAAGAAAATGGTGGGAATCGGACAAATGCATGTTTTTGGGGGGAGAAACAAAAAGTACCAGTCACCTCCTTTCACCATGTCAGAACAGTTGGACACAGAAAGACACATCAGCGTCTGTGGAGTAAATCACCTTCAACATCTATAATAATTTCAATATCCAGCCCCAAAACAATCATGTAAACACAAACGCACAGCATCCGATTCTCGAATGAACATATAAGGCTCATGTATGAACAAGATTATCCGCATTAAGTGTGGACATTGCAAATCAAAGCATTGTGTCCTGGACATAGTGTCAACATAGAAAGAAAAAGGTCGGCATTGTTGATCAACCGTTTCAGTTCTCAGACTTTGGGACAAAATGAATACAGAAATTAGGAAAATGACCAAATACCAGGATCTGAAAATGGAGGTCAAGAGACTTGGAAAGTGAAGAAAACTTCCAATTACAACCGGTGGATATAGCGGAGCTACAGGAGGATAAAATAATCATTCCAGGAAAGGAATACTACAAGTACGAACAAAGCAACTCTGAGAACAGGAAACTTCACACTTGCTCTGTCAACCATGACGCTTAAACCAAATGGAGGTGGAAAACAGCACACACACACAGCAACAAAAACAACAAAGAACACACAAGAATATCGCACAACACAATTCATTTATTTATTCTGTAAAAGTGTAAACATGAACTGGAATTCTATTTGTTTTCTCAAAGTTTTGGGATATCTTTAATCCATAACTGTGTTTGTTTTTTCCTCTCTGTGGGAAATTCTTCACATCACTGCAAAAGGGTTTTATTACTTTGTAAGCGTCTTATGATCAGGTTGTAACAGGTGTTACCATTAATTATTTGTTTTTCCCAGTCCGTTTCAGGCCTGAATATTTCATTAATTTCCGCTTTCATGTAACTTGGTACTTTTATCTGATTAATTATAGTTATTTGTGATGAAAATAAATTATGAATGGTATCTAAAATCTAACTACCCTTTTCCCACTTTGTAAGATGGAATTCAGTTTCTTAACTTAACTGAACCTTCGATTGCTCCCAAACATATTGTTACGTGCTTGTGGAAAATTCGCATTATATACAACATTCAGGTTCCCCGATAGGTTAGAAGGTATCGATCTTGTGTAGTTACGCCAAACCCGTTAGTTTAGAGGGAATGTAATGTGATTCATTCGGGCTGCGACGCCTTTGAGTTCAAGTCGTCTTCTTTTTCTAATTTTTTATTTGTCAAACAAAGGGCTCGGCTGGCTTTTCGGCGCGATTCTTCTCCACGCTTGTGTGAGGAGGAGAAAAGCGGAGTGGGGCAGCTGGCACCCGATTTGGTGGATGCGCGGGTGTGGAACGCGGCCAGGGAGGAGGAAGCCCCTCTTCGAGACCTTTCTCGAAGGGGGGTGGAGCAAAGAAACGGGGGCGGAGCGCAGGGCCGGAGCTCGCGGGATATAAAAGTCGGAGACGGGCGGAAGCAGTTTGGTGGATGCTCTTGCTTCGTGGTTGCTCTGGCTGTGCCCGTCTTCCGGCTCGCTCGTCCTGGTGGCCGCTGCCCTGGTTCCTTTTGTGGGGCAGTTCCAAGACCCCGGTGGCGGGAAGGAGCGTCCGCCATTCCCCTCTCCTGACTTCGGGCATCCACGTTCCCCCCGCCCCCTCATATCCGCGCTGAGGATACGCCGAAAAACTCGGTCCTTGCGGTCGAGCGGCCAACAACGTGCAGGCGGAGGCACGCAGGATGTAGGACTCGCGCTACCAACGCCAGGGCAAGGAGTGCGGCGCCAGGCGGGACCACGTCGACGGACAGTCGGAGAGGGAACTCGACGGCCGCAAAAGGGAAGTCCACCTTTTTCCTTTTCGGGGTTTTTTTTTGTATGGATCTTGTGGCGCCCGTGTCTTGTAAAGTAGAACTGTATAAGTGTTGCTTGTGTCGGTCTTAGTGGTAGTATATCTGCGTCGTTGTTTCTTTTGTTTGCATTTGGCTTTATGTGGCATTCTGTTTGGCTGTATATGTTGTGCTCTCTTTGTGTCTGTGGTCCCTGTGTAAATAAATGTGCATTATGTTGAATTGTTCCCCGTTTCGCTGGGTTCCTTTCCTTCGTTTGAATCTCCATCTTGCTGCCACGTAAAGGGTTCGTATGGGCTTAATACGCCCGATATTAATCGACCGTCGAGGCCGACGATAACAACCGCTCGGATTATCCCGATAGTAAGGAACCGGGCCGCCCCAAGCGGCTCGCGTCCGAGTCGACCTGCGGCGAGGTTGCGTATCGCCCCTGGTTTACCATCACGCGTGGGTATTAGGTAGGTTCGAGTTTTGGCGAAACAACCCTATCACCACGCGGGTGGCCGATGCACGATCGGTGGTGAGGCCGAAAGGCCCACCCGTGACTAGCTTCCGGCGTTGTCGGAGAGGGTCCACCACAGAATTTCCGTCCGGTGGGGCGAGCGTGCCGCATTCGATGTCATACGTGGGCCGTTCGCACCCCGGCGGGCGCGAATTCGCTAACAATATTTTCAAACCGAATCTTTCCACCTCAGGTCTTTTGGGAACCAACCACATCTCTCAATTTCAACTAATCTGCCTGAATTTCATGATGAATTTTTTTTTGTGTGGCTCCGAGGCTCATGAGAGATCCAACACATCAGAACGTGCCATCAAAAGGACTTTGCACAAAGGAAAGGACTTCGTGATATCGCTCTTGTACACCCCATGTTCCCGCGCCCATCCCCTCTCCCTTCCACAGATCTCTTGATGTCTCTGTTCCCCACTGTTTTTGCTTCCACTCCGCCCCCTCGGTCTCATGACGCCCGCTCCGCTGTGCGTTGTGGTGTAGCTCTCATACGAGCCTCGAACAAGGTATATAAAAGAAGGGGGAGCAGGGAAGGGATGGGGCGGGTACACAGGGAAACAAGATGAACACCTACAGGGACTTCTTCAAAGTCCTTACACGACAGGACTTTCAGGACAGGGAAAGCAGGGAATTGAAAAGAGGTGGGTTTGGGGTGGCGTTAACGGGGATAGAAAAGATCGTGATTTTCCGATGGAGGAAGATCAGAGATGGTGGTGAACAGTCTGTTTTTTTAAGACCTGGAAGAGAGAGTGGGATTATTAAGAGTAGTGTTGGAGTTTTTGAAATGTTCGAAGGTGGGAAAAAAGAGGAAATGAAAGAGGGAAATGTGAGCATGGATTCTTTATTTTGGTAAAGTTTAAACAGAAGGGGGTTCTTGCGGACCTTGAGACACCCTTGCGGAAATATAGGGGAGGCATATTTCAGAAAGAGCGTGGAGTGGGGCGGGGGGCGAGACCAGAGGGGAGACGGTACAGGACTGAAAGACCCACCGACCTGCCTGTAGTGAAGAGATTGAGAGACGCCAATTCAGCCTCACCGTGGGAGTCCCAATGATCCTAAATGCCTTGGTTTTCCACAGGGTGAAGCTAGAAGGTGGAGGAGGAGCACCGCAGCAGAGAGGGATGTACTCATCCAAGGCTGGCGGACGAAAAGCTTTTGTATGTGGTCAGGAGCTCAGGTGTGCCAAGGGAAGGACTTTGCACGAATTGGGATGCCCAGTCGCGACATTCAGATCCAAATTCACATGCGGAAGGTTGGTGAGCAATCCATTGTAAAAAGAGTAAGATGTAAAATGTCACGCAGGCACGAGGGCCAGCATGGCCGTTCATCGTTTCATTTATTGCAAATATCAACACAAAAACCGATTTAACACGGAAAGTGGTGGCCAATGTAGATTTTCGTAGATCTCGGAAAGCTTAAAACGAGTGAAATGTGCGATGAATAAGATTAAAGAAGGTTTTTGAGTGAAACCAATGTGAATACGTGATCGTCATTTGAACGGAACAGCGGTATTCCGCTACGTTACGGGGGCGGAGTCAACGGCAAGGACTTCTCAAGCGTTTGTTCCTGTGTCATGGACTTTGGCTGGAAAAGATGGTCAGTGTCTGATAACAGGAGGACTCACAAACGTGCAAGTTTGTTAACCTTCAGCCTGTACCATCCAGTTTGAGCGTAACCTCGGGTTCCCTTACCTCGACACACAGTAATGAACCCAATGGAGGACGGCGTCGACGTCGTTGTATCACGGTAAGCACTGGGTTTTCTTACCATGGTGGGATCTGGGACATCGGATACCAGCAAGTACCTCCGTCGCTTCGCTGACGTATATTATGAAATGACGTCATGTTGTTCTTCATGAACATTCTGCTCGCATTCACTCCATCATTACAACCGAGGTTCACTTCCGTCGTCCTCGTTAGTCAATGCACATCATCTTTCTTTCATCCATCCTATACTCATTGGTGTTTTATTATACGAGCAAATACAAACCCGTCACTTCGCTGAGGGAAACATTAAGTTGAGGAGAAAGGGCGGTTAGGGTATAGGAGTGAGAGCGGGGAGGGGGTAGAAGAGAGAGGGGCAGAACCAGGAAGGAGTGGGGAAGATGGTTGAGGGAGAGAAGAGGCATGGAGGAGGAAGGAGTGGGAGGCGGTCCATTTTTAGTTTTAAAACCCAATGTTCTCAACATGTCTCGACATCCGTTCACATGATGTTTTTCAACTTTTACGCGTAAACAACACTGGCACACTAATGCACTTGCACCAAACTTTATTATTTTTTTTTCTGACCCCGTGTAATGTCGACGGCACATAGACTAGATCGATGGTGGGTTTCAGCTGGTTTCTCAACAAGAGTCCAGTATAAAAGATCCAGGCCTGGCTGCTCAACCAGACAAAGGCCAAATCGAGGTGTTGCTCCGCAGCGCTGGGTCCGTGGCCGAGGAGGCACCGCCGGCCAAAACCACTTTAAAAGTCATCGCCCGACTCGACGTGCAGGCGGCCTCTCCCACTGGCAAAATGGCAGACTCGGCGCGCTCAGTTCCCCTCATATAGCTTACTCTGCCGAACGTGAGTTTCACTTTCCTTTTCTTTTGGTGCGGCGCCCCTTTAACGAAGCCGACAGACACTCAGGCTCAGTTTTCCCTCGGCAGATCCACACTGCCTTTTCCGGCGTCTCGCATCGCCTCAAAGCCGACTGCTGGATCTCACACACGCCAGTTCTATTCACGCCGATCGCGGCCGCCAACGGCGCCCAGCCTCACCACCCGCGCTCGCGCTCGCCTCAAAGCCGACTGGCTCTCCTTCAGTTATTCCTCTCCCTCCCTCTCATGGGGGCGGCGGGCTATTGTCCGGAGAGAGGAAGGAAGAAGAAGAACCTCTCGGTCCACCACCAATGTACGAACAATGAACAGACTAACTTACACCTCCCGACACACACATATATAAATCATTACCGAACAACTGGCTAAACATGCATTTAATGGGGGATACTGGTAATGCCTATATATTATAACACGAAGGGGCCATTTCCGCAACAATATATATATATACCTATATATTAACCTAATTTACATATATATATATATTGTTACGGCTTGGAAATTGCAGAACCACCATAAAGGTCCTTAGTTAGTTTATGCGTGATAAGTCCGTGTTAGTTCGATTCCCCACCGTTGTTTAATGGAATTATTCGTGTGCACAGGGCTGTGAATCTCAGGTAGCCTTTATTGTTTGCTATCGGTTATTTTGGACCAACCGCTTCACACAACCACCTTAACCACAACCCTCATGAACCACAAACCACCGCTCGCGTTTCCACCATAGGTTGGGCCAGACAGCCTGGCCTTCGTCGAGGGAAAGCAGGCGGCCCGCTTCCCCTCCCCCGGACGAATGGCGCTCCACGGTGAAATTCCAAACCTCTGTGGAAGAAGATCAAATGCAGCGGCCGAGGGAACGTCCGCCGATTTTGGCGGGAAAACGCTTCCCTTGGAAGGTTCCCGCAATGTTTGGAAGTTTCCCAGCAGGTTCTGGAAGGAGGCGGGGCGAGAGGCGGAGGGCAGAGCGTGGTAATAAAAAGCGCGGTACACGCAAGCGTTCTCTCTCTCTCTCTCGATTCCTCTCTCTCTCTTCTCTCTTCTCTCTCTTCTCTCTTCTCTATCTCTCTCATCTCTCTCTCTCTCTCTCATCCTCTGCACTCTCTCTGTCGTCGCTGGAGTTGTCGCTGCGCTGGACGCCGCGGGAAGGACTGGGCTGCTTCTGCAGAGGGCTGCGTGAATATCTGGGCTCGTGTCCGAGGTCAGGAGCTTGGAGCGGTCGGGTCGGTGGAGGTCAAGGGCGTCACGAGGGAGACGCGGGCTGAAGGCGCAGCCTGCTTTGTCGGCGCGAACTGCGCGTCGCGTGGTGGGGAGAAGACGGAGAGAGCTCGCTGCCGCTTGGCAAGGCTGCGGCGCAACCGCGGCTTTCGCTAGCTTTTTTGCCGTGGGGACGGGACGTCGCGCTCGCCCCTCAAGGCACCACGAGGGTGCAAGTAACCTGCACGGTCTCGTGGGGCCCCTTTCGGTCACAAGGCACGTTATAAAGGCCCACGGGCCCAGTCCTTACTCCCGTTGTCTTTGAGGGGGTCTTTTTCCTGGGGTTTTTTCTTTGAATGATGATGTGGCGCCGAGTCCGTAAGTAGAAACCTGTTAAGTGAATGTACATGGTAAATCATAGTCGGTTGTAGTGTTTACGGCCTTGCCCGTGTCTTTGTCCCCGTCCGCGCAGTCTTCAACAAACAACTGCATGCGTGGGTTTTTCCATCATTGCTTTACCTGCATGACTGGCATGAATTGTTTGTATATGTGCTGAATAATAAATTACTTATTAAAATGTACCCCGTTCGTCGTGTCGTTTTTCCCCATTGAACCGCCGTATTGTTTTTCAGAGTAGCTAGTTGGTTTTTGATACCCATCATAGAATGGTCCGGCGAGGTCTTGGCGATAATACCCGCTCGGTTATCGATATTTCGGTGATTGACCCTGTCGCGCGCGGGTAGAATACGGACTGGGCCGTGGTGGGGATGAAAACCCACCCGTGAACTGGGTTTCTGGCTTGTTCAGAGTCACGACTGAAAATTGTCGTTTCGGTGGGGGGCGAAAGCGGCCGTTATTAAGTTAACGCGGTCACTCGCACGCCGGGCGGGCGTAGATTCGTAAAAACATATATATATATATAATAGTATATATATATATGTATATATATATATAACTATATATATATATTGATATTATAAATATATATATAATATATATATGTTGTTTACGAATTTCGGCTCGTCCGGCGTGCCGATCGGACATAACTCGAATCGCGACGCGTCGCCCACGAAACGGACAATTCAAGTCGTGACCCTCTGGAACTAGCCGCTGGAACAGTCACGGGTGGGGTTTAACCTCACCACTACGAATCGTGCAAGGTTTGCCCACCCGGCAGGATAGGGTTGCTCGCCAAACTTTCGGACCTACTCTAAGTACCTGCGCGAGTGGCCGAAACCCCCCCGCAGGGCGAATCCCCGTACCTCCCGCAGGTCGACTTCGGGACACGAACCCGCTTAAGCGGCTTCGTTTTCCGTGCTGCAGGGATAACCGAGCGGAGTTATCGTCGACGTTCGACGGTTCAGATTACTGTATCGGTGGTTCAACCCACTATAAATCCCTTTACGTGATGCAAGATGGAACTTTCCAAACAGAGGAAAGGACGCAACGAAACCGGGAAACAAGTTTGGACAAGCAAGCACTTTATTTCACACCATGACGTAATGTACAGCCATGCAATCAATGCGGGAAAAGGCAAAAAGGAAAATGCAACACAAGCAAAAAGCAGTAACTACCGACTATAATTAATTACGAACGACTTAAACAATTATACTTGTCGGGACTCGCGCCTACATCATGGCATTCAAATTTAAACAAGGAAAGAACCTCCCCCATAGGCAGGGAAGGTAGGACGGGGTCCGTGGAAATGTGCGCGGACCTGGAGGAGCGGCCAGGTTCCACGAGACCGAAGGTCCTTTCCCGCGCCCTCGTGCGCGATGGCGGGCAAGCCTTTCAATATCCGGCGACAGGCAGCGCCCGACTTCCGTCCCACTGCGTGGTCGGTGAGTCCTCTCCGGCGTGCTCCGCGCCCAGCACCACGGTTGGGTCGGCACCAACGGTTAGGGTGGGAATGAAACGGGGCCACCGCACTATCTCAGCGCGGAATTTGGGGGGGAATTGTTGCATCTCAGTGTCGAGCGAGAGGAATTGGTTTGGCTGGCTTGGTCACGTTGTGAAAAGCGAATGTGGCCCTCGATTCCAACGAGAGAACGAGCCAAAGCGAGAGACGAGCCAGCGAACCAGCGACGAGACGACACACACTACAACTCTGAGTTTTCACACAGAACTCGCATCTTTTATAGATGGGGAGGAGCCTGAAATGCAGATTTTTAGGATCAAAAACGCGATTGGAGGTGGGGCCCACGCCCCTCTCTGTTCAGCTATTGGTGTGGAAAGGGGGTGAGGCCTCTTTTTTTGATCCGAATTTCTCTCCCGTAAAGAATCAACATTCATCGCGCTTGGAGGCGGCCATAGCCGGCACCGACGCTCCTGCACCGTGGACGGAGGAAAAGGGGCGTGAAGCCTTCCTGATCCGTTTCCTCTCCTGAGAGGAAGCATTCGTACCCGCGGCTCGACGCGTTTCAAAGCATCAATTACCGAAACGGGTTCGGACAGTACGACGTTCGAGTGTTGACTGGTGGTGGGGGCCCCCCCCCCCCCCCCCCTCGATGGTTGTGGAGAGGAGAAAGGCGAAGGTGGGTGGGGGGGTTTGCTGTGGTGGTTTTTTGCGTGGTTGGCGGGGCGTCGTTGGGAATGGCGGTTGAAGGATGTTTGCGGGAAATGGGAGTTGTGGAGGTTAAAAAGAGGCAAAGGTGGTGGTGTTTGAGTTGTTGGGCGCTTAATGGTCAAAAATAACAATAGAGAAAGAAAAATGGCTAAACTCAAAGCCATGCGCAGCCCGGATGAATCACACATATTCCCTTTCGTAAACAACAGTGTGGGCTAACATAACACATGAACTTAAATCGATATATCTCAGCCTGGACCCTTGTATGGTGTATTGCGAATTTTCCAACAGCCGTAACACTACCCCCTCACCCTTTTACGACTCGCCGAGTCGTCAAATTCTCGTGTGCCATCATGTTGTAGTTCTCCCCTAGTATGTTTTAAGCCTTCGATCCTGAGTGCACATTCATGGTATTCGTGTCCCCCAAAATAAATAACCTACGGACTGAGTAACCTAACGAAACAAACCCACTCATGACGGACGACTTAAATAAATTGCCGGCGCTGAGACATACAGCGTGCGGGGGCGCACTCATATACAATACACAACTTAACACCTTAACTTATAACTTACACTATCCATTTTTGGCCAGGATCGTGGACTCTGCAAAGAGAAAATGTTAGCAGGGAGCCAGGCTGCTCGCATGCAGTGTCCTGGCTCAAATGCAATGCAGGTGACAGGGAACGTGGGCCACGGCTGCTCACACGCAGTCCAAGGCCCTTCCCCTCGGAAATGGACGCAGAGAACACAACGGCGCACGAGCTGCGCAACGCAGTCCTCGTGCCAGCTCAAGTGGCACACGGCAATGAAACATAACCGGATGTATGGATGGATGGATGAATGGATGGATGATGGATGAATTGGACCGCAAACACGGTGCATCGGGCCGCCACGAGGCCCGTGTTGTAAGCTGCCAACAGGGCAGTCCTCAGCAAACTGCTCGCACGATCTGGGCACATGGACAAATGAACAAGGGGGGAAAATGCAGAAAACAGAACGGGGGCAAAAGATGACGAGGGCAGTAGGCATGGATGGCAAGGGTGTTGCAGCAAGGCATGGCAAAAACAGGGCCGCTGCAAGCAAACACGCCGGCAGACGATCTCGACCGGCAACAGGCCTTGAAGCAAACAGCGTCAGACAATCCGACCGGCACAGGCCTTGCAAGTAACAGCCAGCCGATGAAGTGGGGCCGGCAACAGGCCTTGAAGTAAAACACAGCCAGCCGATGAAGTTGGCAGCCCTTTGCCTTTCAGTGTAGGTTGGTGAGGGAGTGAGCGGTGGTGCTGGCCACTCAGAAGGCGGGCTCGGACCTACCTTACTGTCTCCCTCCCAACCTATCGCCTTTTGCTGTCTCGGTCATACACATCCCGTTTATTTGTCAAAAACCCAATTTAGCCCCAACTTATTTTTTTTGTTGTTATTATTTTTTATCTTTACTTCCCCACTAAAATCGTCCCCTAACCCCCTTTATCGTCCTTGTTCGTCTAACACTAATCGTCTCCCTAGCCTCTCCCAACCCCTACGTTCCCTTCCTGGAGGGGATAAGGGAGAGCTAGCCGTTCCTGTGTCGAGGCCCAAATCAAAGCCTCAGGATGGCCTCCTCGGAGTTCATCGATCTTAACCCAACGCGGGTCAGCGGCCCACAAGAGAGCGAAGGGAATGGATGGTGGTGGAGGGGTTACACTTCCTTCTACCTAGTCCATTTAACTTTTGAAACTACCCGGGGCTTCCAACAAGCGCTTCTCGTTAAAACTAATAGGTTCTAACAACCCAGATTCCCGTCGCCTGTGTTGTGTCGTTCGCAAATTTTCGGGCCTCGCCCCCCCCCCCCCGCCCAACTTTTCCTTCCGTGCCCTCACACGGTCTCAATGGCTGGGACGCGTGGCTCCCTTGGTTGTGTTGTGGAAGGAGAGGCGAAAAGGGGTGGGGGTTTGATGTGGTGGTTTTGGTGGTTGGCGGGCGTCGTTTGGGAAATGGCGGTGAAGCGGTTGCGGGATGGAGTTGTGGAGGTAAAGAGGCAAAGGTGGTGGTGTTTGAGTTGTTGGCGGCTTAATGGTCCAAATAACAATAGAGAAAGAAAATGGCTAACTCAAGCCATCGCAGCCGCGAATGAATCCACATATTCCTTCTAACAACAGTGTGTGGGCCTAACTACACATGAACTTATCGATATTCTCACCTGAGGACCCTTTATGTGTATTGCGAATTTCCACAGCCGTTAACACTACCCCCTCCGCCTTTTTACAGACTCCGTCCGAGTCGTCAAATTCTCGTGTGCAATCATGTTAGTTCTCCCTAGTATGTTTTACCTTCGGATCCTGGTGCGACATTCATGGTATTCGTGTCCCCAAAATAAATAACTACGGAACTGAGTACTAACGAAACAAACCCACTCATACGGACGACTTAAATAAATTGGCCGGCGCTAGACACACGTGCCGGGGGCGCACTCATATACAATACACAACTTAACACTTAACTTATACTTACAGCTATCATGGCCCAGGATCGATGGACTCTGCAAAGAGAAATGTTAGCAGGGAGCCAAGGCTGCTCGCATGCAGTGTCTGGCTCATGCAATCAAGGTGAAACAGGGAACGTGGCGCGGCTGCTCAAACGCAGTCCAAGGCCTTCCCCTCGGAAATGGACGCAGCGAACACAACGGCGCACGAGCTGCGCAAACGCAGTCTCCGTGCAGCTCAAGTGGCACACGCAAGAACATAACGGATTGTATGGATGGATGGATGAATGGATGGATGGATTGGTATGGAATGGACGCAAACACGGTGCACGGGCCGCCACTGCAGGCAGCCGTGTTGTAGCTGCCAACAGGGCAGTTCCTCGCAAACTGCTCGACGATCCTGGGCGGCACATGGCAAATGAACAAGGGGGGAAAATGCAGAACAGACGGGCAAAGATGAACGAGGGCAGTAGGCATGGATGGCAAAGTGTGCAGGCAAGGCATGGCAAAACAGGGCCGCTGCAGCAAACACAGCCGGCAGACGATCCGACCGGCAACAGGCCTTGAAAGGCAAAAACAGCGTCAGACATATCAGACCGGCACAGGCCTTGCCAGTAAACAGCCAGCTCGATGAAGTGGGCCGGCAACAGGCCTTGAAGTAAACACAAGCCAGCCGATGAAGTTGGCCAGCCTTTGCCTTCAGTGGAGGTTGGTGGAGGAGGTGCGGTGGTGCTGGCCACTTCAGAAGGGCGGGCTCGGACCTACCTACTGTCCTCCCTCTCCAACGCTTATCGCCTTTGCCTGTCTCGGTCCATACACATCCCGTTTTATTTGTTCCAAAACCCATTTAAGCCCCAACTTATTTTTTTGTTGTTTTTATTTTTATCTTTACTTCCGCCCACTATAATCGTCCCCTAACCCCCTTTATCGTCCTTGTTTCGGGCTAACCTAATCCGTCTCCTAGCCTATCCCAACCCCTACGTTCGCCTTCCTGGAAGGGGAATAAGGAGAGCTTGCGTCCTGTGTCCGAGGCCCAACTCAAGCTCAGGATGGCCGCCTCGGGTTCATACGATCTTAACATCCAACGCGGGTCCAGCGGCCCAACGAGAGCGATGGGATGGATGGTGGTGGAAGGAGTACACTTCCTATCTACCCTATCCTTTAACTTTGAACTACCCCGCCGGGGCTTTCCAACAAGCGCTTCTCGCTAAACTATAGGTTCTAACACCCAGAATTCCGTCGCCTGTTTTTTGGTGTCGTCGCAAATTTCGGGCCTCGCCCCCCCCCCCGCCCCACTTTTCCCTTCCGATGCCCTCACACGGTCCTCATGGCTGGGGACGCGTGGTCCCTTGGTTGTGGTTGTGGAGGAAGAAAGGCGAAGTGGTGGGGGGGTTTTGCTGTTGGTGGTTTGGTGGTTGGCGGGCTTCCGTTTGGGAATGGCGGTGAAGCGATGTTTGCGGGATGGAGTTGTGGAGGTAAAGAGCAAAAGGTGGTGGTGTTTGAGTTGTTGGCGGCTTAATGGTCCAAAATAACAATAGAGAAAGGAAAAATGGCTAACTCAACAGCATCGCAGCGCGCGAATGAATCCACACATAATTCCCTCTAAACACAGATGTGGGATAACTACACAGAACTTATGCGATATATCTCACCTGAGGACCCCTTTATGGTGATTGCGATTTCCACACGCCGTAAACAATATATATTATATATATATATATATATGTATATATAATATATATATTGCTTCACTCACAATTTGCAAAAAAATTCCGACAAGTTTTCTTCAATCAGTAAAGTAGTTCCGAGAAATACATTTTTTAAACGTTTTTCCTTCTTTCAAATATGGTCAGCAACCTCGTGAACTAATGACATCATACTGATACAACTTCCCATTCCCAATGGCTCACATTTTTGTAAAGTGTCCACGAGAAGAAACGACTTGCGAGCAGCTCTGAGTGGAAAGTTCTTGGGGCAAACTTGCCATGAAAAAATATGTTTTGATTACAATGATAAAATAGGAAAGCATCTTCACCGCAACGGGCGAGTGGGATGGCATCGTCTTTCGGAACAGGCGGCTTGGGATGGCTAATCGTAACTCGAAATCGCGGCACGTCGCCCACGCGGACGGACAATCTGTCGTGACCCTGCTCGGACCCAACGCCCGGAGCTAGTCACGGGTGGGCCTTTCGACTCACAACAATCGTGCCAATCGGCACCCGCGTAGGATTGGGTTGTTCGCCAAACTCGACCTACCTAAGTACCCACGCGGATGGTAAACCGGGCGATTGTAGCCTCGCCACAGGTTCGACTCCGGACAGAGCCGCTTGGAGCCCGTTCCGTACTATGGGATAACGAGCGGTGTTATCGTCGACCTGGACCGGTTTCAAATTAATTACCGGGATGTTGCACCCAACTACGAACACTTACGTTTTGATGCAAGATGGAGATTCAAATGGAGAAAAGAACGAAAGCGAAACGGGCACAGTTCAACAAGCAAGCATTTTATTCGCGGCCACAACGGAAAGCACATATAATACAGCCATAACACAAGAGCAAAAGGCAAGAAGAAAACAAGTTGACACACGGACCTAACGCGTGCACACGAGGCAACACTTACACAGTTTTACTTCACAGACGGCGCCAAAACACAATTTACTACAAAAGCAAAGAAGGAAGCCACCCTCACAGACAAGGAGGCAGACAGGCCGTAGGCCAAATGTGCGCGGGACCTAGAGGAGCGGCCAGGTCCGCGAGAACCAGGGGAGGTCCTTGCGGGCAGCCGCAAAAGTGTCCGCGCCGCTGTGCCCGACTCCGTGCCCCTGGCGTGCCTCGTTGGCACCACGTTTGGGGTGGGGGAGGAAGGGGCCCCCCTTTGCACTATGTCAGCGCGGGGGAAAGGGGAAATTGTTGAGGCCCCTGGGAGAGGGGGTGGGCTGGTGCTTTGGGTGCCGCGGCGGCGAGCGATCCCCCACAGGACCGCAACCTCGTTGCCGACCGCCGTCCTCTCTTGCCTCGGACCCGAGCTTCCTTGGCCCCGACCCGCCGCCTGCGGCTTCAACGCGCGCACTCCACCTCTTCCGGCTCAACTCTCAACGACGCTCTCCAACGCTCAACGCTCAACGCTCCAACACACCTTAGCTCCACCAGTTTCACACTCTCCTGCCCTCTCTCCAATTCCACACTCTCCTCGCAGTCGCCTTATAGCTCTCAGGAGGCGCCGACATGCAATTCCCGGATCAGGACGCGATTTGAGGCGGCCACACCGCCCACGGTCAGCCATTGGTCGGGTAAAAATGGGCGTGACCTCCCTGATCCTAAAATTTGCATAGCGGACCTCGACGGAATTCACCTACACGCGCGCTGGAGGCGGGGCCAAGCCGCCTCGCGCTTTGCCCAGTTGGACGGAGGAGAAGTGGGCGTGAAAGCATCTGATCCCGCGATCGACGCGTTCGGCCTACACTGCCGAAGCGGCTCCGGGAACACGTCGTTTGAGTGTTAACTGGTGGTGTTTGGGAATGGCGTAGAAGGATGATGTGGGATGAAAGTTGTGAAGGTAAAGGCGAAGGTGGTGGTGTTGTGAATGTTGTAGAAGCGATGATGTGGTATGTAGGTGGTGGAGGTTTGGCAGTCCGTTGTAGATGTGTTGGCGCTGTGGTGGGGATGGCGTGGTTGTTGGAGAATGCTGTTTTTGTTGAAATAAAAGATAGAGAAAGAAAAAATGACTAACGGAAGGAATGCGCAGCCCGAATGGATCACAGTTAATTCCCTCTAATACAACGGTGTGGGGCTAAAACTACAATATGTACCTATGCGAATATTCAACTGAGGGCCCTTTATGGTGTAAATGCGAATTTCCACAGCCGTAACAATATATATATATATATATAATAATATTTTGCTTCACTCACAATTTTTTTCAAAAAATTCACACACAAGTTTTTGCTTCATCAGTAAAGTATTCAGACAAAATAAATTTTTTGAACGGTTTTCTTCTTTCAAATATGGTCAGCAAACCTCGTGATCTAATGACATCTACTGATCAAAACTTCATTCCCCATGGCTCACATTTTTTGTAATGTTCCACGTAGAAAAGAAACGAATGGCGAGCCAGCTCTGAGTGGCAGTTCTTGGGACAAACCTTGCATGAAAAATATAGTTTGATAAAATGATAAAAATAAGG